>JAQIWN010002476.1:0-15708 GCA_034699025.1 Entomobrya cf. arborea Gr-Col-00668 | reverse complement strand
CAGTTAATCTTCTTTGAGCAGCATGTTGTTGACTGATGATAAAAGAGGAAAATAACTGCCTCTAAACAAGATACATACTCTGAAGGGAAGGCTAAAAGTATTGAAACTAGTCTTGTATACTATTGATCCGTGTATGCATGAGTCACATAAACCTACTAAAAATAGGTAGTTTTGTTGTATTATTTGAAGAGCATAAATATTGATTTGAAATATTTGAATGTGATAAAATAGCAAAGTGTGTCATTGATTAGTACTGTTTTTGTAACAAACACAGTTGGAACAGATACATTTTTTGGAGCTACATAAGCTACAGAAGATCCCATACCTGGAAGTAAAAAAACAGATCTGTGTAAAGTTTAGTTTTGTGTGAGAGTAAATAAATCGACAATCTGCTTAACATCCAAAAATATTTAAACACAAGGTAATAATATATTGCTGTCACTCTAAAATGTCTAAATAAGGTTTTCATACAACTTGCACTTTGCAACTAGATAAGAATTTTCAAAGTTTACAGAGAACTTGTATGTATTTATCTATATATTATTTTTTTTACAATGGAGTATTTTTTTGTAAATATTAAAATTTGGTATTGACTGGCTGAATTGAATTTTCAAAAACACAAGTCACACAATTCCCAAAAGTCTATTTGTGCCATATAAAAATATAACATTATCCTTAATATTACTTTACACAAGGATTAGCAGTATTCAAATTTCAATTTATAAACAAATTCCATCCCCATTCAACACCATAAAAAATGCTCTTGTACACATTCGAATTTCAATAGTACAGAGTACAACCAGCCAGACAAAAAATGTGTGATGTACATTATATTGCTGGGATCAAACAAGGCATTATGTATTATGAATCATATATCTTTTGCTTGACAAGAAAATTCACTCTATATTTGTATCTCTGTATTTTTTTACGTTCTTTACGATGATGAGACCTACTTTATCCCTCATTTTAAAATTGTCTTCCGTATTTTTTATTTATTTATCCACAGATTTGTAGATGATATTATTCTAACATCTCTTGTCTTGTTCAGTTCAGACGGCAAGAACAGCATGAAATGAAACGGTAGTAGAAAACCAAAAAGGGAGCACATTTGGTCGTCGGTGGTGGATGTTTAAAAAGAATAAAAAAAACCTTCAATGTTATCACAACCAACCTCGACCCAACATAAATACTACACGCAGACATTTTACACAAGCACAAGGCATACAACGAACTCTCGTCATCATCATCATCGTCAGTCACTATCGCCAGTGGTAGTAATAGAACAACAAGTGGTCTGGCGATTGTTCTGACTCTGACAATTTGAGATGGTGTGTATAAAAACGAGTATAAGACGGGGATAAAATAAAAGTGTTGTTTTTAAGAACCAACTGGATTTCTCCATTTAATTGATCTGAATGAAGTCAGGGAAGCAAGACGTTGAGAAGAATACAATATAAAGTAAGATTACTATTTTAAAAAACAGGCAGAGGTGTACAAGTGGTTTGGTTGTTGGATGGGAAGGAAATGTGTGTTAGAATGAAGCCGCAGCTGTCGCACCAACTAAAGGAAGTGAACTCACTCTTCTTAAATAGTCAGGGCCAGGGTTGTTGTATTTGTATCTCATCATTATTGTGACGACGATGATGATTAGAATACAAGAATTTAAAAAATACATACAAAGTAAGTAAACTTGTCCGTGTGCAAAGAAAGAGAACGGAAAGAAATTACACATGTGGAGAAATAACAAAGCCTTTTTTAGTCAGAGAAATTAAGTAGGCGGCTACTTTATCGATACACACACAACACAACCTAACAGCAAAGTAAACTGGCAACAGTGCTGGAAGCAGTATAATTTTTATTATTCTTTTGCAATAACCAGTTCCTGGATTATTGGTGTGAGATAGTGGATCCCATCAAAATCCAAAGTTTACACACAAAAGTCAATTTTGTGTGTACTGCCTGGGAAAGTATCATCATCATCACTCCACAAATTTGTGATGTGTTAGAAAAACATGCGGCTTCACTTCACCTGGAAAGAGTAAAGAGAACAAAGAGCATGAAAATCAGTGCTTGATTTGATGTGATGATGTGAAGTGGTTTGTTGAAAAAAAGTTGTGTGTAGGCAGAAGAGGAGTGAACGATGAACGATAAATGAGTGCAGGATTTTTTTTCACTGGATATAATTGTTTGACTTTGCGTTGCTTGTAATTATTATCTTCCGTTTCAAATTGCGTTATCAGGAAAGTTTTATCATTTACTGGTATAGTGTGTGGAACCTGATATACGCGTCATTGTGAATGTAATGTACGCACTTTGTACGCATGCATCACTTTTTTTATCTTTTACACTCGACTCAGTTCAGTCAGGATTTGTAATTTAATGTTTGTCGTGTTTCCGGTTTCAAATCAAAAGTCAACAAAAAATGTACACACGTGTGTACAGGCGCATTAAATAAATAGAAATAGAAGTTCAATTTCCTATTTCTCTCTTGATTTCGGTTCAGATTCAATTCAGAGAGCACAGAAGAACAGAACCATAAGCTATGCTACATGACTGATAGCAAGCTGATTAATAACTTTAGGCATCAGTGAAGAGATCGTAATTACTCATTGTGTTCATTACTGCTTGTTGTCTAGTAAAGATTGTAATTTATTATGACAGTAGTAAAATCTCGTCTGGGGACGATATTGTCATTTCATTTTTTTTGTTTGTAATCAAATCACATAATTCACATAGTGTACTTAAAATATTATATTAGTTTGGATTTTTCGGGATGATAATGTTTGGATTGTTTTGTTCATGCGTTTTCAGTGTGGCTAAGGATTTAGGGAAGAAGGAATTCTCGTCAAAGTAATTTGGAAAAACTGACAAAAAATACAAAGAATGTGTTTGTGATTTGTGCGAACTCTTAAAACACTACCTTTCTGGACCGGATCTCCCCGAGCATCAACAGCAAAACAAAACCCAAAGAGAACCATTCATACAGTTGACAGTGCAAAGGATTCAGTTATCATCACTCCCCATCATAATTTCTGGTGAAATAGTAGACAAGGAAAAATGTCAGATTGCATGTCTGTGAATGGCCAGTTGGTTTAGTTTGTGTGATGGTAAAATGTGAATGGGTGACGGTGACCATCTGACCAAGTTGGTTTAAAAAACAACGAAGTAGTTAAATAGCGTCAATGTGTAATACCTAGTTTTTATACCTCCGCCTGTTTTTGTTGTTGTTATTATCATTATCTCAGATTCTCTATAAGTTCACCAAGTTGGTTGGTGGTGGTGGTGGCGGAGGTGAGGTGAATGTTGTTTGTAACGTTTCATTGTAAATTGTGAAAGTCCCCATTTTTGGAAGTTGGTCTTTTCTGACGAGCACACATTTTGATAAAAAGTTGTTTTTAACATTGCGTTTTGTGTGCTGTTGCTGTACGTGCACAGTGCATCGTCGTTTTTATTGGTATTGCCAAACCAGGAGGAACATTTTTTTCTTCTTTTTATTGCTTTCAAGTTTTTGTTGAGAGCGTTTGCATGCAAGTTTTGCTGTTTGAAGTTGAAGATGTGCGTGTGCAGGTGTTTTAAAGAAAACTGCTGATGATGGAGAAAAAACTTGAAAAAGTAAGTAAAACTCGACTCATCCTTTTTTAGTCATGTGTTATATGTAAACGTACAATTTTTTTCAGCGTTTTAAAAATGTCTTTACGTATTTTATTAATGCCTTGTTGAATAATATTTTTTTTGAAGGATGTACCGAAAACCTTCACATGGTTTGACACAGATTCACGGAACTGCTCGGCACGTAATTAAATGAACAACGACCTCTAAATCATTTTGCTCAGCGTCTCGTCGTCAACTTGGGATGGAACTTGGTGTAAAGTTGACTTTTGGTCAATAACTTATGGCCTGAATGTTAGACTAATGTCCATATACTGCCATTAGCATCATCTTTGCCTTTCAGATTTTACAAAATAAAATCAAGCAGCTCAATAAACTGTGTGTGTAAACGACAAATGACAAAAACACAAAGAATTTTAAGTGATAGTGGAAAAAATATAAAGGTTCAACTTGAAAGGTTTATGTTAGAACGTAAGCCCATAAATTTGCCTTAAGAATAGTACTCAACGAAGAATAGATATGCCGGAATCAAGAGCGTACACATTGCAGCCCAGGGACAAGTCCCTATCAAGTCAAAAGAAGAAGGTAGCTGGTGCGGATGATTCACCTCCAAGGGAGCACTTTAGAACGATGGCTGACTCTAAAATGAAACATTCGTATTCTCTCACCTCCCTTTCCTCCAGATTCCTCCATGGAGCTTCAAGCAATAATGGTAGTGGAACAAGTGGTGGCGGCATTGGACAGCAGACAAATGGCCACCATGCTCACAACTCTTTTACAAATGGCCATCATGGGAGCACTACCAGCAATGGGAATGGGAATTCCATGCTGCTCAATGGAAAGGATTGTAGTGAGTTGGATGGAAGTGATGACTATGGATTCTTGTCTTACAACACAAGTCGTGGAGAACGTGACGGTTCCTCCAAGCTTTCTGGACCGACAAGCAGTAAAAGCTTGACGAGTAGCGTTCACAACAATAACAATCATAGCAATGCGAACAGTAACAGTGGATCATTCTATTCCACTGCAACGTATGGTCGTCTGAAGCAGCAGCAGCAACAACAGTTGCACCATCCACAGTGCCAACATCATCAGAATAACAATGTGGTTGGACGACAGTCTAAATTGAAGAATGGGTCAGTCGCCCCGATATGCGCATGTGATTGTCATTTAACTATGGGAAATACAGGCAACAATAGCGTTGTCGGCAGCAGCTCAACAGGAAATAACATTAGTAATAATGGCGCCACCAGTAACAACAATGGGTTGAGCACAATTGGTAGCCGTACCAGTAGTAATAGTAGCGGGAGCAGTAGTGCTGGCGGAAGTGGTGGTGGTGGCTCTGTTTCAACAACTACCAGTAGCAGTAGTAGCTCAGGCGCTGGTACAGGTAGCAATAAAATAAATGGTTTCGCCGGCTCATTACTGAATGGAACCAAGAAGGATTCTAGCCTCAAGACATTTGGCCCTTCTACATCAGGAGGAACAACACAAGGATCTTCTTCCATGGTCACGTCTACTGGGGGAATTGTAAGCAGCCAAACCAAATATGAAATGCTCCGCAATAACTTTTTCGGATCGGGTATCACGCGAGAACGGGACCCCAAGCTCAATTCCTCATGCCAGGCACTAAATCTCTGTGCGAATAATGGGGGCTCTAATGGAGGGACGAGTAATGGGAATGCGTCATCAATTTACGGTGCTAGCAGTATCAATTCCACCGCCAGCAATAACAACGATTCTTTAATAAATGGTCTAACGGGTCCAGCTTCATCGAAGGTTAGCTCAAGAGGAGCTGGGGGAACCCGAGTCCGTCGTACTATTTCTTGTTACGCCAAAAATCCAAGTAAATTGGATTCTCTTGAGAATAATCTAAGTCAACAGGCTGCTGGATTTGGATTAGTGGAGAAGGATATGTACTTGGGAAGCAGCATGATGAACATGAGCAGCACAAGCAATGCTAACAATTTACATCATCATCACCATCATATTTCGAATGGGCATCATCATCATGTTCCCGTTAATGGCTATTTGACTGCTGCTACGTCTGCAGCAGGAATTAATGGTCACGTAGGTGGAGGCGGGCTTGGTGCTAGTACAGCTAGTATTGTACACTACCAACCACAACAACACGCAGCTCAGGGCGCGATGAATGGACATCATCATCATTTGTCAAGTGCTGCAAACGCTCCAGGCGTTAGCGGAGGAGCCAGCTTTCCTAATCCTATTTGTGAATTTTCACCTTTCTCTTCAATGTCATCTACCGATTTGATCGGGCTAAGGATGACAAATGGATTTGGAGCTGGGGGCCTTGAAAGGCGATATGTGGGATCAAATGGATCTGCCAACTTTACTACATATTTTCATGATAATCCCATTGACTGTGGGTGCTCCACCTGCTTTCAAGTGAAACTGAACATTTTCCAGGTACGGTTAAGAAAACTTTTCTCCATAAATTAATTACTGCATTTTTGTTTATACGCTTTCAGCTTTTGTTTAGGAATGAAAAAAATTAACAAGCATTAATTACAAATACCATGCTCGCTCCGCAGTTAGCGTTTTACGCAGACTTGTGTGAATGATGAAATTCCATACGCGACACATTTTTGCTCATTTTTACAAGTGAAGTTTACAATACCACACATTTACCATACCAAAATAGCTTACAAATTCTAGAAAGTATTTCATTTGTACAAATAATACCTTTTGCTATTGCGGCATATCCCGTTTGTTTCTCTTTTCAGTGTGATAATTAGTTTCAATTATGTTTTTATCTGTGCCTACGCATAAATGCATCGACTACAGGACGTAAGCAGTTGTATACACATTACTTACTTACATTTATTTGAGGAAAGCAGGAATGGCATAGATTACGATTACCCCATGCATGTCTACTGTGTCTACTGTCTAGTTTTCTTGAAATACAGCTATGTTTAATTAGCGAGGCAATGAGATATAAACTTTTTCATGCAATCTTGCTACTCAAACAAAATAAAACAACGACATTTTTAAATCGGGCAACTTTCTTGTTATTCAACTAACATTGTTATGTTTCACAAAAAGAGAGATATGAGGGAAAATAACAATTTAGTAGGCCATAGTAGACACAGACAAGTAGGTAGCTTATTTTTCAGAAAGCACACAAAGCTAATTTTCTCTCAAGAGACCTGATAATAACCCTACTTACCGTTGTTGCTATATTCCACTCATATACGATGTTAGAGAATTTGAGGTAATACGTCGCGTAATACTGAAACCTGTGGTACGTAGCAGTAGTCAAGTAGCTGTTGTCATTTCGATTAAATTACTTTACATACAAAGTCAAGCGGAAAGACAACAACGAACTGGATTGTAGATTTATCACATTTTTTTTCATACCACTATAGTGCACTACCAGGACATTATCATTTAATCATGCATGCATTATGCATGTTTTGTATATATTCTATTTTCAAGATAATGATGTAATGTAATATAAACTTGTAATTCGCTCTAATAATAAATCATGCATCTCTCTCTCTCTCTCTCTATACTCTACCTAAAAACATGAATTATTTTATAGATATCTTTAAGACACGAAAAAATGCTGGTCTCGAACATCACAAAAAAGATCTGTCGAGACAAGAAATAACCAACTATTTGGCCGTTAAATGGACTTTACGCATAATAAATGTAGTCTTTTTTCAATGGAGATGCTATATTTTTTTTACGCGATATCAAATTACACCCTAACTGCTACAAGAACGCTAGTTTGCTAGTATATTTGCAAAAGATTATATACTGTAGTATGTATATGAAAGAATAACTGCATATTGATGCAGAAAAAATGAGATTACGCCTATGGTGCATTATATGAGTGCCACTGCCGTCACCCGACCACTCATATTTCCCATTTCACGTCTTTTCTGGTAGTACTTTCAAGGTTGCTGGGATATGCAGTAATTTTCGCCATATTATTAAATTGGTTCCGTCGTCTTTTGTACATATGAGGCGTGTAATGCAATTTTCAAGCTGCGAAGGTCGACGTTCCTTTTCTCTTGTGGTGTTACGAACAATTTAGTCTTTTTTATCAGGAAAAATACAACAAGTTTGATATGTAGTTGAAATGAAATGGTGTCACGCTCGTGTAATACTCATACATTCCTGGAATTCATTGTCAGCTTCCGTCGAGCTCTTGACATTAACATTGGATTTGTTTTGTTATTTACAGACGTACAAAATATTTATTTTCCGCTGTAATAACGCGGAAGATGTTTGCTTTTGCTAAGGAAATAACTCAGGGACTTTCTTTACTTCCACTGTTGTAAGGAGGAAAAAGCTGATCAAACACATTATTGTCTGCCATGTGTCGTAAAATAAGTCACAAAAAAGTATTAAAACTAGTCGTAAAAGAATGAATGAAAGCCGCTTTTTAGTACCTTTACCAGGGTTAAGAGGTGAATGTGTCAACAAGTCATTCAATATGTATTTTACTCATCGTGAGTGTACATGTGACATGCAAAATGACAAGCGTTCATCGAACGAAAATATTTCCTACCTGAGAAATGGACTAATGGACTGTTTGAAATACCAGACTAACTACTAATTTTCCAGATATGGTAGTAATTATTTACATTTAATTGGTTGAAGACAATTGCGTTCACGTGCACATCATACATACATGTGTAGACAGAGTACGCATTTGCACATTTGCTTTATTTACAGACTAATATTTATGATTTAGTACTATTGTAAAAAGTCTAAACTAAAAGTAAAAGACAGCATACAAAGTCAGTCAAGTAGAATGTTTTGCATTGAGTTACGATCCAAGTCGCTGGTTTGTGATGTGATATGTGATCTTGCTTACTTGTTGCAGAAAATGTAATCTTTATAGAAATCGATGCTTGTGATTACCGATTACTATAAATTATTATCTGCCTGTACCTAAAAAAGTGGAGATTTTTTTAAACTTAAATACGAAGTCATGTAACAGTAACACACATCAATCGAACTGGCTAGAGTAAATTACGCCATTATCAAACTACATACAAGTAAATCGTTTATTTAATTATTGTAGCTAAATTTTCGTTATGTTATGCATGAAAGACTGTGCCAAGTGCAAGCTGGTATGAAAAGACAAGTTTTATAATGATTCATACACTAATTCAGTAGCACAGTGAACTGAGGTCGCCAGCGCCAATTTATTCTTGAAAATAGCCTTGCCGTTGTTGTAACTAACTGCTTGATATATTTACTTCCGGTTTTAAGTTATTGTACAAATTTTCGTCAATTAAATGAAAGATAAAACTAAAAGGCGAACGTTCTGCACGGTCCCTTTGTATGTATGTATCAGTATCAAGTGTTTACGCAATGAATGACGGAGAGAAGCTGCTAATTTTGTTTAATTAGTCAATGAAGTTAAGAATGGCATTGGGATAGTCGTGTAAACACCTACCAGCTTGGTCGTAGATTTGTTGAATATGGCTGAGTGGAAAAGAAACATATTTCTGAAGATGTGATGTATTGAGGTACATATGAGACGACCAATTCATTCACTATCACTGAGTTGAAATTATTTAAACTAGATATGCATGTAATGTCTTGAATTCAATTTTTGAAAATTTAATCAAACAGATTCCCTAATTTTAACACAGTTAATAATAATGATGATGGAACCAGTAGGCTACTCATCAAATTCAATTTCTCACTTTCACGTGGGTAATTTAATTCTGATTCATCTTTGTGCAAGAGTTGTGCAATAAATGATTAAATAAAATTTGTCACATCTTGTCTTGTCCTTAAGGTACAAAAGGGAAATTTTTTGTATGAAACAATTTAAGCAATAAATTTGTATACAGACAGACTACAGATAGACAACTTTTATGTAATGCACTTTGTTCTCCTCCACTTGAATTAAACAAGAGAATAGAATCTGTTTATGTCGAATTCAATTTGTTGCTGCAGATTGCAATCATTGTATTACCAACTCATTTGGCTTGGAGGAGGACGACATTAATAAAAGTAAAATTAGGTTTGCTCCACATTCAATTTTATTTAATGTAAATCAGCTATTGGCAAAATATACCTATACATTTTATCATCATCACCATCATCAAAATAAAAATTGTGCAATATCACTGCTAGAATGCATTATAAAATATCATGCATTTTGTGATTTTGACTATGCGAATACTGCCAAAAAGTTTTTTCTTTCTCGTGACAAAGTGTATTGGTTCCTTTTTGTATAGTGTCATTACTGCTTGTGGTCTAGTTTGTACTGTTATGATTGCAGCATTCAAGCGTAGCGTACCTAATTCTACACAAGTGCAGTCTGATTAAGCAACACCGCGATACTAATCAAAAGAGAGTTGTACGTTGTACAATATGCTTGTATCGAAAACTTCAAAGACATCTCTCTGGCTTAATGAAAGACGCTTTCGATGAAATGCGATGAAGGTTCTAAATGCACCAAAACTGACAACTTCGTTAGTCATTACTACAGTTGAATATTTTTGACATATCGTTGGTTTGTCTGCTTTTGATCCCAATAAAATCAGATTAAAAGAGAAAGGACAGATAGGTTCGCGATCCATATTGGGTATACACATCTGGACCTAGAATTTGACACAAGCAGTTACATATGACTGTACACTGTACATGCCAACTTGTTTGTAAAAGTTTCCTGGAATATAGTAGTTGCTGCCTCTTCATAAGTGGCAATGTTTGTTAAAGTTTCAGTAGAATTTTCATACTGAAGAAATATCAGTAACAGTTTATTGTGATCGGTTCTCACTTGCGTTTTTTAACCCCTTGCTTCTGTATTGGAATCATTTGTGGAGCCAATATTTAAGAATCAAAGATGATGACTGCCTCGAGTTAACTTGATTATTTTGTGCTGATTGGCTCCGTATTTTGGATCTGATTCACAATGATACACCACATCAAAACCCATTTAAAAGTCAGTCAAGTCGAGGCAGAGAGTAAACATATTCATATTTTCACATTTCAGATTGATTGCCTAGACAGAAAAGAAGATTTGTATAATACTTGTCGACGAGGAGTTACATGTCATACATACCTTTTGTGACTTCCATAGATAGGTTTTCGACATGTTGGTGCTAGTTGAGGCAAACCAACCGTTTTTATACTGATAAATATAATACACATCATTAAATTTTGCATCCACACACTTGCATGTATATATTATGTTCTTAGAAGTTGCCACTCTAATCTTTATAACAAATCATTCCATTTCCCCCGAGGTTTATTGCCAAGTTTGTTAACAAACCGTAGCGTAATGACAGGAAGAGCAATAATCCAGAAAAAGTTCACACTGACTTATGAACTTTGTATGTGTATACATGGTTGTACGATGTTTGTTTAGACTTTGCTTTGTAGGAAAAGTACATTGATTTATGTATTTGATTGTTTTGAAGTTTGGATCTTGTCTTTCTCTGGAGGTTTGTTATGTTACTTAACTTGATTTCGTTAGTATTTTGTATACACTGTACACTCCTTCCATTCATCATCATGTAATGCAGTTTTACGCAACGAGACAAGTATGTACGATTGTTGAATAAATATGATACATGATATTTCTGTGTCGGTGTCGACGGATTTCTCGTCATTTGGTCAGCAGCAGGAAGGGAAATAGACATGCATGAGAATAATGGTCTAAAAAACGAAATGCTCATTTTTATTGTGATACAGTCCAGTCAACCCTCAGAAGGATTATAGTAATAAACAATGCCATGTGTGTGTATATTTAAATTGTACATTGCACCCTCATCTTTTTGAAAAGCAGGTTTATTCGCTTAAATCTATGTTTGTATTTTCTTATGCAATAAGAAATCGTAATGACGGGTGGAAATTAGAATAGCAATGAAAAAAGTCTCCATCAAAGTTTTCCCATGAGACAGTCCCACGTTAAATGGGATGATATGATAATACGGTTCTTTTGGTTCACAGCAAAAGTTGAGTGACTGAATATTAAAAAATCCACGTTGATGTTGATGACTGATCTTTTTTCAAGTAAATTTTGTGAAATGAAAATACAAGCCGAGCAGTAAAAAAATATAAAATCGAATGCTCTTGTTTGTTAGATAGTATAGAAGGCATGGGATGAGTTATCAGCCTGTATGGTGTGTGTGTGTACACCTACACTGCGTTGTTCCCTCATCTTGTGCTCAGTCATTATAATGACAGTAAAACCCACATCAACAACACTCACCACAATAATAAAACATTAATTTAATATGCAGTTTTGAAAAACGTCAACCGTTAATGACGATGACTGATGATGCGTTCAACATAACAGGAACATCACATCAGCAGAAAGAAAGGTAGCATGTAAACTGTGGGCTAAAGTAGAAATAATGCTGAGTAAAAATTTTCGTGCAGAGTGAACAATAACTTGAAATTCTTACATACAAGCTAAATCAAGTAAAACATCAATGAAAATGATTATTGTACTTTGTACTTGTGTGAAATGATATGTTTTTTTTTTGGTACAGGAACAAGAATTACGGTTAAAAATTTCGCACTAATATGCATGTCGGTTAGCAGAGCACCACACAGATATTTTCCTATGAGATCCTTTTCTTGAACATTTTTTTGAACTAAAAAATATAAAGTTTTTTTTGGTAAATCTTTTCAATAATGATAGCCAATAAAAAAACTGAAGCAAGCTCATAAGGCATTTATTTATCTAATCACTTCTCAGTTACAGTTACACTACATTGCATACTTATGTTAGAACTGTTAATGCTCACTAGCATAATGACAGTTGCTATTATAATTTTTAGGATAAACCATTTAACCATTTCTTCCTTACAACTACATAAAGCTATGATGATTTAGAGTTACTTGATAATGCTATTATTATAAGAGTTTATTAACTTTTTGGTTTAAGGTTGGTTGGTGGCTAAAAGTTGCATGTAATTTTCAAACTTGTTTCCTATGTTGTGTTTATGTACAAATAAATACACATTCACAAAACCATTAAAAAATTCTATTTAGAAACAAATGGGCTTATTAAGATCTGTTGAATAATATTTTTTTTACTATTTACGGAAAAGAGTAATGCAAATGGCAAAGTGGTTGGTTAATGTCAGTTTCGATTTCAGAACTTCAAAAAGCTTTCATCTATGCATCCACAAGCACAAATGCAATCCTTTTTCCTTCGTTTAATGATTTTTATTTTGTTGTTTGTCATGAAGTATCGTTTATATGGTACGTGTCTGTGTCTATAAAACTAAATTGGCAAAAAAAAATACAAAAAAACCCCAAAGCCAATGTAGTAGGGATATGAGATTAATACTCAAATACTTGCATCGTTTTCTCATGTTTCATTGTAGAATATTGAACCTAACAGTATTTACTCTTGCCTCCCATTAATACCGTCTTTTATAGCAAAAAATATTCCATTTTGTAAAAAGATTTATGTAACAGCAAGCTGAAATACGCTATACACACTGTTGTCAGTTCTCAACAATTTATTTCCTTTAGCTCACATTTAAAAGTAGATATGATACCTTATATTTAAAAAAGTTTATTTAGAAATATTCATTGCATCACTAAATTTTTGGAATTTTTCCAGTATCGTATAGAGTGGTTTATTACTACACAGTCGCAACTAAATCACATATGCTAAATTTCAACGTTAGGCAACATTGCTTGTAAGTATTACAGCAGTTTAGAACTGAAATTACAATCATGAAATGAAATAGTTTTATATGTATTTATCAAATAAATAGAAATACCAAAGAAAATTCCATCATAGCCTTTCTTCGCTTCGGTTTGGTATAAAAACGGTTCAAATATAATGTAATACTTTCATTTACGATGAAGCACCCTTATTTGCAATTGGTTAGTTCATCATAGCATTATTGACATTGGTGATATAGCTAAATGGGGTTATAAAATTGTTACACATATTTACCATCTTATATGTGACACAAAGTACCTGATAATGAGCTAACCAATTCAACCAAAACCACATAAAATTAAAAGCACATTCTTAGGTATGTACGTAAAAAAATTGTGGCTTAATAATTTTAATCAAAATCATAAGCTGGAGCAATAATATCGTGAAGAATAAGGTTGGTTGACGCTTAGTGTCATGTGAGTAATATATAAAATCGAACTGCGAAGTCTGTTAGTTGTAGTCTTCGAGCACGAAGGCAATGGCATGACAAGTCTCCTTAAATATATTATGCCTTTATAAAGGAACATGTTCTCCTTTGAGAAACAAATTTCAGTCATCAGTAAAAAAGTTGGCAGGCAGTTTAGGCTTGGCTTCGCTGTATGCATTCTTTAAGTATTTTGTGGTTTTCTGATTATAATTTTATAATAATACCTAAAGAATGTTATTATCATTGCAGCTCATACCTGAAGTATGTATATTTATAGAAAATTTTAGGCATTTTTTTATCATTGCAATTGTACGTATTGTTCATAGCATTGTATTCATTTTTTTACTGCCACCATCATCATCAGATCAGCGGCATGGTCACCGTCGTCGACATCAGCAGCATGTAGCAACAAAAAGAGCAAAACCACTAATAATACAACAATGTAATATATTGAAGCAACCAGCAAAAAGATTCTAAAACGATTCCGCTTCGATGAACGTAACATAAAACATTAACCTAAAGAAGAAAAATGGGAATACACACTACACTCCGCTGACTGATGATGATGATATGATGGTATTGTGAGTAGGTTTTTTGTATGCATAAAATATGTATAATTTCTAATCCACCTGGTCATGTCATGCCTGATAACCACACAGTATGGTGGCAAATGGCAACAAGCACAAAAAACCATCTAACTATGTAATGGCAGCAGCAATAATAATAGAAGTACGCAATGGAATGTAGAAAGAAACTCAAGTTTTAGGTTACAAAAATACTAGCCAATGAAACCAATAAACCTATCAAACTTTTGCCACTTTGTAAGCGTGAGCCTGAGTAATAATGTAAAAATGAACATCAAAAATTACTGCTGTGTTCATGTTTGATCATTTAAAGTTCAAATGTGGTACAAAAATTAGTTTATTCGTAGCGTAATAATGGGACATTATCTTCGTGTAAAATTGTGAATAAAATGTGCGTCTTGTCGAAGACTTCATAATTATGCGAGTGCTAGATGGGAAAAAGTACGTAGTAAAACTTGCAAATTTTATGGAAAAAATATTTGTCCACAGGCACAAGCACTCCTATTGTCATACATTTATTCAACTTGGCGAACATTATTTTTTATAGTCATATGAGCAATGTGAAAAATGGGCAGAATCTAACAATAATTTAGCCAAGATCTAAAGGTTGATATTTGAACTAAATTTTATTATCTCAAATCAAAATAAGCCCCTTATGTTGGAATAGTTTCTTTGTAAATGAACTTATTTTTTTGAATTGAGCTTTGAATTGAATTGATTGAATCAATTGAATTGAACTTTACTGTAAAAAGACGTGCACGTATTGCGTGTTGGTATATATTTGAACAATTTTTAGTATTGATGTTCACCTAATTTACTACCAATAAAAACAGGGGTTTACATAGTTTCCTCGTTTTTAAAAATCTCATCGTTCAAAGCTGTTCTTCATATTGAGTTTGCAGTAAGTAGCGCAGATTTTTTCATCATTGTCGCAAGAACAATCTCATAACAACAAGCTACTTTGGTTATCACTACAGGTGCAGTGGATTATTGTTGCCCCTGATGTCGATTGTTACATTGCACTCTCCGCACGCACCTGCTTCTCTACTCTAGCAACTTTGTTTTGTCAACTCGAACTCGACTTTTGATTTGATCATTTTTTCTCGGTTGTTGCTCTGAAACAAAGGAGAAATTTTCACACACAACCGAGTATTTTATAGACCAAAAACCACGAACAACTAAATCAAGTTTTAAAAAACAAGCAGACTGGCAAGCCAGAAGTATTTCTGCTGAACAGTGAATATCCTGTTTTCATATCAAATTTACCACTTTGCCACCATTTTTTAAAACCAAGCTTGATGTTTCAAACCATTTATCATTGTTGTGTATCATTCACATATACCCCACCAGCTACTTCTGTTTTTGTTCATGACAAACTATGGTTGAGTCGAATGCTACATTAC
>JAQIWN010002475.1:0-15722 GCA_034699025.1 Entomobrya cf. arborea Gr-Col-00668 | reverse complement strand
CAGTCGTCAACTTTTGTGTAATGAAGTTATGGAAAGGAAAAAGCTACCTAAATGATCTAACAGCGTTACATAAAAGTCTCAAGTGTTTTCCTTAATATTTTTTATTTCATGGCATCCATGTGTACTTTGCGCTTTTATGTTTTTTGTGATTTTTCCAGAAAAAAATAAAAAAGTTAAGTTGATTTGACGGTTGGACTATTCCAGATGCTCCATAAACGAGTGAATGAATGAAAAGTTTAAAAAAAATCTTATGGTTTCTTATGTTATATGCATGCTTACACGGTTGAGTGACGACCAAGATGATTGTGACGATGATAAATCTTTTAAGAGCACATTTCTTAGTACTGTGGATTTACTCTTATGCATGTAATATAAATGTTTTGCAAAATATTTTATTCAGGAGAAAAACGTCAGAAAATTTCTGTCTTGATTTTCCCACTGTTACACTTCTTGGCAATGAATGCTAGTGTGAAACGAAAAAGACTTGTGAGTTGACAATAAAAATGTGTGAGATGAGAAAGGTGACAAAAGTAGCAATAAGCTGGAGGCGATGAGAAGCATGAATTTTTTTTCACCAGAAAAATAGTACAAAAATCTGACAGACAAGTAGAGAGACAGAAGAAGAGAACTTTTTTGCTGGAACTGTCAAACGCTTTTTGCTCTCTTCTGTTCTGTTTGTCTTCCTATTTCCCCTCTTGTTTTACTCCTGTCACTACCAACGTGTGCACAAGTAAGCATTACTACTTTTTACGTGAAACATTTTTTGTGTAAAGGCAATTTTGTGATTTTCTCTAGTTTACCTAATGTTCTTTGTAGATTTTTTTGTGTTATTACATATTACGTGTGTTTTCTGCTTTGCTCAACGATGTCAATGTCTTTTGGTTGTCTGTCTGTTCCCCACTTTGAAACAGTCACGGCCACTTGCTCACTTGTCAAAACTTGCCGAAAAAAAGACACACAGAGACACAAAACAGTAAAGTTGAAGTTTTGTGAATGGATAAAAAGTTTAAAGTAACGAATAGAATTACAGATGAACATACAAAATATTTTTTGTTATATTTGCAGGTTTTATTACATTAGAGGTATATACGGGTTATATTATATTATACACTTGTAAAATTGTGTAATACACAATGCAACCAGTAAAGTTGTAGCAACTTCTTAAAAAAAAGTTTTTATTTTTCTTGGTGATATTTGTTTAAGATTTTTGTCACACGTGGTGGTTTATTTACAACAGAAAGATAGCGAGGGAAATGTATAGCAATGCAATACAACTTTTTTGTATGAAATACTTTTTTGTTCTCTAAAATATTACACTGGGTGAGCTGGTGACAGCAATGATAATGCTGACAATGCAGTACATTTATTGCGGTTCAAGTCAAGCTGATATCATTTTATTTGAAGAAGAAAACGCTTCTTTATTTAAACTTCTTTCAGAATTTCTGAACTTGACTTTTTAGTGGTCTGACTTGACCTTTTATCAAATCAAGTAACATAAACATGCAATATTGTATGCTTGTTTAAATAAACCACATGACATTCAAAAGTGCGTAAGCTTAAAAAAGTAGAAAAGTTTACACAATAAAGTCAAGTCAAAAGTGATCAATCAATTGAAATACAAAAAGTAGTTTCTCATTCATTTATTCCAATACATCTATATGCATATAAATTTACTCTTATATCTACATTCATATATGTATGTTTGTGTGCTTTCACTAAAGAACATCATTGCTTTTAATTAATAGCATTTACATTTAATTTTATTGGCTGAATTCCCCAGTAAGGATTTTCGGATCATTAGGGAGTCATTCAATAAGGCAGAGTTTCACTGCAATATTTTTTAAACCGGAAGTCAAGACTTTTGCTTTTCCAAGAATTTTCTAGTTTTAATACTCTTGTTTATGGTGATACTGTTCAGATTCACTTATTTGCAGTCATGTCTTTATAATATCATCTACTATATATCTCTGTCTCTGTATTGTAGATAGAAATAGTAACCCTACTTTTTTATTACCTCCAGAGAGATTCGTCGACAAAATGCAATCGACCTCCTCTTCTTATCCTCCCAACACAATAGTTTTGCTTCTTTCGCTTCTCCTTCTCTTCTCGAGAGAGAAATCTAATAAAACTGTTTATTGTGCACGTTTTGCTTCGATTATTTGCTACATTCAATGATTGTTATTTTGACTGCACTCAACCAATATAATAATATCAACATCAATATAAACTACAAACAACAGTAGAAAGAAGTTGTGTAACTTGTATCGTATCGTATCAGTTCAGTTTAGTTTGTATTGCCTATGCTTGCATTTTATTACCACTGCTTAAACAACTGCACAAGACAGGCTTCTCTCTTTCCTTTCCTGTAAGACTATCTATTCTTCTACTTCTTGTTCCTTTTTACTCTCCTTCCGGAAGTTGCAGTTTCCTTTTGCTTGCTTGCACAGTATTATATCTTGTTGATACACATACACAATAACAACAAAACTATACGTAGTGTTTTCTCCCAAAAAACCGAGCAAAATCCCAAACAGATTTTTCCTTATATATTTTATTCCCTCTTGTTCTTCTCCTTTTTTTCTTACTATCTAACTATCCAGAAACTATTTAATTTCTTTTTCTCTTTCTCTCTTTACTCCACTTCTCCTCAAGTATAGGAAATAAACAGACTAACAAAAATAATACTTTTTGCCGTGAGTCAAGTCAGTAGAGAGTATTGAGTACTTTTACTGTATTATTTTATTGTATACATAGTGCACAGCACACTAAACACACAGTTACAACAGTTTTTTCCCTAATAATAAAGAAAAACACATACACACACAAGTCACAAGTACATACAAATCATTTTTTTGTTCTGTTCCTGGAACCACTACTTCTTTTCTAGCTGCTCATTGACAAGACAATATTATTTTTTTGAAGATGAAGAGAATGACAAAACGAACGATGAAGTGAAGAAGACGAAGAAGACCACGACGATTGAGGAAGAGGAAGGGCACTCACTGGTACACTAGAAGAGAAAATACAAAGACAACAAACGACAATAGTCGCACAGTATTAAGAACAATATCTTTTGGTGATTTTTTTGTCTCTTCCGTTCAATAGGAATTTTCTTATTGCTTCTTTTTGTGTTTTTTCTTCCCTTTACTGTATGTTATATTATTACTGTATCAATCCAACAATCCAACTAACGTGGATAAGTAAAGAAGAAGAGGAAAAAAGATTTATAGCATGGAATATACCGAAAAGCAATGTTTTTTCACTAAGATTTTTTTTCCTCAAAGATTTTTTCCTTTCTGTCAAGACAGAAAAATACAATAAGACAAACTTGCCGCACAGTAGACAAAAACACACTAGATTTTCTGTCGGTTTTGGTAAGTCATAGATGTACACAAGCACTCAAAATGGATCCGTCCGCTCTGTAGCGCAACTCGAAAAAGACTGGCAGGAAAACTGGAAATCGTGGGTATGAAAACCCTCTTCTCAGTTTAGTTCAGCTCTTTTACAATCAGCTCAGTTCTCTCGTTTACTCTCAGACAGTCAGTCTGTTTTGTTCGTTGTTATGCTTTGCTAAACTCCTTCCTTCTACGACCAAATCCAAAACATTACTGATGCTAACCTACCAGCATGGAGACAGCATAATATAGCATGGTACAAGAGGCGGTGGTGGTGGCGGTGAGTAATATTTGCTGAGATGAGGAGAAACCATTTCTGGAAAAAGAGATTCTTGTGCTTCTTCTTTCAAAATTGCTCTATTGCTACTGCTTTTATTTGGGAAACAAGTTGTATCGTATCAAAGAAAATAGCTGAATGATAAGGTACACTTTGTCTCTCTGGTTTACTTACATATATTTACGAAAACTTTGATCTTTCTCTCCCTGATTCTCTCTGGACTGCTGGTGGTGGTTGCATTCTAGATTGATGGCGATGTATGGAAAAATGGTAGATCACATGCAAAAGGAACTACAGTTATGCATACAGCAATGCAACATTGTTTAATAGTTTAAAGAAACTTCCAAATTATTCACCTGTTTATTAATGGTTTGTAGTATTACGTGTGTAAATTCACATATTAGTAATACATTTGTTTTGTACACTTAACATCACTAAAAACTCCAGCCTAACATCAAAGACTTTTAACTTTAAAAAAAAACATAAAACATTTGCTTGCACTGGTCGATCAGCTAGAACACACATGCATAATATACGTAACTTCCGTATCATTTTAAAGTCGGAAGTTTCTGTTAAACTTACCCTGCACTTATGGAGGGATGTACATAAGGTTAATATACTATGTACTTTCTCACTCTCACCCTCTCCTTTGCCTTTGCGTACGACTGCCTATATTCAGCAGCAACTCAACTCAAACAACTTGAATGATGATGATCGCAATAAAAAGGGGGAAATGTAGCGATTTTTTTCTTATGTGTATTTTTTATTCATTACTTCGATAAATTCTGGTTTGTCGAATAGGACAGGAGATGAGGAGGTATATATGTGCTACACTGCTTGCTTTAGTGCACTTTGTACTCGCACTTAAACACATACGCTAGCCATCTTCTCTTTTTTACATGAGAAAAGTGAGGAAGAAAAGAAACGTTAATTTCCCCTTCACTTTCCCCTCTACCCTTACACCATAAAAATTGCATATTATATGTACGTTTTATATAGTGTAGTGGAGGAAAGCATGAAATTTTGAATATTTATTTCTCTCCTTTTCGTTTCCATTTTTCTTGTCGTTTGATT
Organism: Entomobrya cf. arborea Gr-Col-00668; assembly: GCA_034699025.1. Taxonomy (NCBI): domain Eukaryota; kingdom Metazoa; phylum Arthropoda; class Collembola; order Entomobryomorpha; family Entomobryidae; genus Entomobrya; species Entomobrya cf. arborea Gr-Col-00668. Next base: position 10,976 of record JAQIWN010002475.1, on the reverse strand, counting down.
TGCTTGAGTAGAGCATCACAGTTCAGTTCAGAGAGCTCACATAGACATCAACTATCAACCCTTTTTCACTTTGATCTTCAGGGACCATCATAACCGGTGGTATACCGAATGGTTTGGTGTATATATGACTGTGATAAATATATTATACAATGTTAGGGCTGTGATGATTTTTGATGATGATAACCACATTTACTTGTCTTTCTATTTTGGAGAGTGTGATTGAATGTTCTCAAAAGTTTTTAGGAGGAATATGAGGTGGTGGTTGGTGGTGATGAGTTTTCTGCTTATTTTTTTTGTTCCATGTTTGTGGTGATTGGGATGTGATGATAAAAATATTGACATTGAGTACATGCTTCAATGCAAATTGAAGTTACAGCTGTCTCATTAAATTTCAAGTAAAGCGTGTTTTAATAGAGTGGAGTGCTATGATGATGGGGTTCACCAGCTCATCATAATCCCAATTCCTCATCTTTTACTATTCATCTCCTAATCGAATGAAGATGGGAATAAATGATGGAAATCAGTGTGTATGATTTTAAATTGGTGAAGTTGCTTTAAAAGAAACATGGTATTCAGTAGCGCATGAAATATTGTATTGACGTTGCTGACTTAATTCGTGATTCATCGATCACCACTAACATATTATAGTCAAGTCTTAGTCAGGTTTTAAAGGGGTATATTGAGAACATTAAGAGGAAATGCAAAAATTTAGTTCATTGTCCATCATATGCAACTATCTTCCTTCTCGTCTATTGAAGGAGTACAACGTACTACAATTCCAATGTATCTGACTACGTGAACAATTTACAACAGTAACTTTAAAAAGTTTATGACTTTATTTCATGATATTTTTACCGATTTCATTATTTACATTCTGCCTCATCTTTTGTAAAGCTCACCTCTGCAGCATAAAATTTTAGTTTTTAGAAATTATCACGTTTTACATCACCAGTTATCCTATTTCCATTACTAATGTGCCCATTTCCCCAGTCTTCATCCAAATATGTCTATTTTAATGGTTCGACAAGGCAAAAATGTTTGGAAAAAATAAGGAATCAGCCAGTCATTAAAATAGATACTAAAAATGATTGCTTGTTAATTGAACTTGTTTGATTCACATGAAAACATGCGAGCTGCAAGAGCGCAATAATAAACTCGCCCCTTGACTTTCAATGTTGATGTTTTGTACAGTACAACAGTAGTTATTTGAGTTTCAGTCAATCGTAATAATTCTGTCAACATAATCACTCCTTGCTTAATCCTTTGCTCCGCATTCAAAAAAGTACTTCCAGTAGTAAAGCTTTATTGATAGCTTGCAGACATTTTGGTAACCTTACTGATTCTCACGTTTAAAAAATATAGGTTACATTCAAAACTGCCAAGTGCTGACTATGAAATAAACACGCAGGAATAATGTTTTCATGTTCACGTCACGTTCAACTAAAATACATGCTAAATACCACTTAAATACGACATGCGTCTGACTAACAAGGCACATCATCATCTACCTCAGACGACAGAGAATTCAAAATTGAAAACATTTTTTTTTCTCGAAATATCAACCAACCAACAAAGTTGTTCCTGATAAATTGCTCACCATACTTGCTAACATTACCCACATTTACGCTTATCATCACGAAAAGCCAGGAACACTAAAAACAGGTCAGGATGTCAAACAGCAGAGAGTGGAAATGGTAATAGTAATAACAGTGATGCGGTGACAAATAAAATATATCCACATTCTAAAAATTCATTAAAGACTTAACAGCCATAACCACAACATCAACATAACATGTAATGGCGAAGGAAGTACTCTTGCCGAGAAATCCATTTGTACGGCGGATCTCAAGAATGACTAGGAATCCACCACCAGACTCCAGTTTTACACACATTTCCTAACCATTTCACTTGACATTATTGACACGAATTTTATGATGTTTTCTGCATCGTGCTGAGTACAAAAATGATTGTATTTACTAAACTTATAAGTAAACCATATCAATAGGCAAAGTATATGCAAAGGACTTGATGTAAAAATGTACCCAACAACGAGAATGGTGATTATGATGATGGTAACCCTTCAAGGAGGAATGCGTCTAACGATAAAAGCGTGGTCCAGAAGTAATGGATCTCTCTCCTCTCTCTCTCTTTTGGATTGGATGAAAGAATGAAGGAGCCTGTTTAAAAGCACAATAATAAACGGACGACATGCAGAGTAAGAAACAAGTGTTATTAAGAATCCAGCGAGCATTCCATTCCATCAGCCAAGACAACGATGATGATGATGACGATGATCATCACCATTGTTATGATCAAGTTGGTTTGTGCAGCGTTGCGCATTTCGTTGATGTGTGTAATGGCAACAATAACTATAATGGCAGGTAATGACATGCCTTGATTATACATGCATGGCGGCGGATCTCACAGTTTGATAAATTCCATTTTAAAAGGTTTCGTGGTTCATTTGTGTCTTATCATGAAAGTAATGTATGGAGTCTCATTCAAAACGCGAAAAGAATCCGATGACGATGATCTAATAAAAATAGTACCTTTTGGTGGGACATGAATAGAAGAATAAAAGAAATTCTTGTAAACACCGGACTTGTTAATATTTCCATTCTGTACTTTTCTCGTGTTTTGAATCGTTTTTCTAAGGGTTATGATAAAAGAAAAATTTGTATAATTTTTGTAACTTTAATTTCATGGATGTTGGATGTATCGATATAACATGTACATATGTAAATATTGTATTGAGAGACAGAGAGTAATACACAGTGTAGTGTACGTAGACAATTTATTTACTAGCTAGACAAGATATCTTTTATTTTGTATTTGTGGTATATAATCTCAAGAAAAATCCACTCGATTCGAATGGACATTTTAGTAAAAATTATGAGTAAAGAGTATGGAGAGGAGGGGGTGCATGATATGTGTATACTTTTGGTACATAGTCTTCTAAATTCCAGGCTACATAGCCGACGAGTTGTTTATGTGACCAGTAAAAATGGGGAACACATAATTTGATCTATAAAGTAATCCGGGGCACGCAACTAGCGAATTCCCAAGGGAAATATGATCATATATACCCTTCAGCCTCAATATCTTATGTGTATTGATATTTGTATCTTATTTTCACAATTGCTGAAAAGCTCTCATGTGCACAGATTTTTATAATGTCGGAGGATTGGCCACAGCATTCAATTCAGAGAGAAATAGTTTTAAAATGTGGTAGCCAATTTTTTTTTGTTTAAATACATTGTTTCCATAAAATTATCTTTGAGTTTTACGCATATCAAGATTGTAGCATAAAACCTTAAAAGCGCGATGCACATACCACCGACACTATTTCAGTGGCATTAGTATCTAAAATGGATCAAATCGATGATCATATCATCACAAAATGATAGGATCACATCAGCAATCCATGTGATTTGGAAACTTTCTCTATCCTCTGCCAAATAACAGGAAGCTTTAGTAATGTGATCTTCTTGGTCAAAGTGAGTGAGAGCGAGTGAATCAAAATCGACATTCAAAGAATGAGTATCTTTAACTAATACTACCGCTCTTATTGCACTGCCACTATGAAATTATATGTAATATTGGAAGTACACGCAGAATTTTAGTATTGTAGTATTGGAACAGTTCCAGCAAAAGATATTCAACAAAATTGAGTGGTGTTGCGGTAAATGAGGGCGGTAGTTGTGTTGTGGCAGGCGACTTGTGGTGGTGAGCCTTGATGTGGCCAAAGAATGAGAAGGCGAAGATGGAAGAAGCAATCAACTTCCATCCATTTCATCGATATATCTACATTATAAACTGGGTTTAGTATCTTTATGCTTATCATAAAGAACTTCTTTCATATCATCATGTAATATGAGTTGAGTTAACCACAATGCATATTCATAGTTATCGACCTTTTTGTTCTCTTTGTTCCATCTTCTCGCTTACGCCTCTTCAGATTCAGCAGGCAGTCATGGCACCAGTCACTCCAGTCAAATAAGAGACACTTTTGTTCCCATATTTCACACACAACAACTGTCCTCCACTCCACCAAACCACCACCACCGATTCGTTTCGTTCAACAAAACCAATAAGCTTGCCTTCATCTTGTCTAGTTTTTGGTGGAGTAAGTACACAAGGGAGAGAGATGGATAGAAACGAGAGGACAGTCGTGCTCGTGCAACAATTCATCCTAATCTGGTCGAAATGATGAGAAACGTGCGCCGCTCAGAGTATTTCATGTAATGAAAGATGCAAATTCAAGAATCAAAGGTAGACCAAGAACGAAAATAACTTATATTCCTGGACCGATAGGATAGATAGATGAATTTATAATACAAAAAGAATAGGCAAATACGAACGAAATAATATTTTATACTGTAGCATGTCATCATGTCATGCATGACGATGAAAATGACTCACTCTCTAGCAATAGGGATTATTTTTTGGCTCTTGTGTCGGATCTTCTCCATCTCCATCCAGATTCTATTTGAAATACTATTGTGTTGTTGATATTTGTAAATACGAAATAGGGAATTGGAAACGGATAAAATAGGAAATAATATAGGTGGACAGCCACGATATAGTGCTTGCATAATTCCCTTCAACTCATGTTCAGCTCAGTCTAAATATCTCACCTGAATTTGTGAACTAAATATTGGTCAGATGCATATCGGATAGGTGTTGGTTGATGCGTTGTGTGGACTTTTTTTTATACATTTCAGAACTGAATCAGTTTACCGTGTGCATTCAGCCGGCCAATTCAGCGATAGTTGAATTTTATGAAAATACATTTGACAGATCTTCTCATTTCTTTGATGTAGCCATTGATCCAATCCTAAACTTCTTAGAATCTTTCTCTGTCTGTCTTCCACCCAACCCCCCATGAAATTGCACGAAATGTAATCATGTCCACGGATCGTCGAGCTTCTACATGGCTAATCATGATCAAAGCAAAAACTTGGTTTTGTGAATTGTGAATCAAAGCTGATTCTTCCTTGATGCATGCATATATACAACACGATTTGTCTACTTACTACTTACGCATTATAATAATAATATCATATTATTCCACTGGAAAAGATTGAGAATGAGACAGATGAAAATGCATCAGTGACCCTTTGGCAATAATATGAAAATGCATATCATCATCGTCATCATCCTCATGTCAAACTTGCAAAGCCAGAAACTCGAGTTTAGCTCATAAGCAATGCAAATCCCAAAAGAAAAAAAAGAAGAATCAGCCGTGTAATAACATAAAAGCATAGCAAATGATTACTGCTGTGCTCTTTTCATCTTCTTTCTGAACGAATGTTTCCTTTTTTCATTCTGTTTCCCTGCATTTTTTTGTGTAGCTTTTCCATTCTCACGAAATGACGGGATCATCAACATTTAATGACAGCTTGATCTCCCTCTCTCCAGACTACAGACAAAACATGCAAGGATTCTTTTCTCTCTGATGACTCATGACATATATCTGTAAGGCGTCCAGTGTAAAAATAAAAGATAAGGAGAAGACGATGGGGACGACGGAAGGAGTTCCATTGGACAGTTCATTGCACACACACCACTACTCCATGTCATACTGCACTGCAAAACTCAACATTGTAATCGTCATGATCATCATCATGAAATTTGCTTGTTGTTCTGAGTTCTGATTGTGATAAACTTAAAGTTGCTTTAGCTAAACAGGATTGTTGAATTCAATTATATATTTTTTTTCTCAAGATTGGCTCGCTTTTACTGTCATGTCACCCTTCTCTATTTTGTATTTGTGCGTGTGTGACTACGGATCATCCTCCTTCATACTGGCATGGCCATGGCTCTCTTCTAACTTCTTTGCTCTCGCATCATTTCTCCATCTTTTTAGTATTTTCCTTCTCTCATCTCATTTTCTTGCTGTTATCCATTTCGTTTATTCAACCAATTCTTCCGTTGTTGCGTGGCCTTGGGCTGTTCATGCATGACTTTGTAGGAACATCTCCATGTGTCTCATTTTGAGATACTTTTACTCTTTTTGTCCCTCTTGCTTTCTATGTGTCTATAGTCTCCCCTTTTTCTTATTTCTTCAAGTCATTGCAGCGATGCGAAATAATAATGCTTAGCAGAGAAGCGTGCTATACTCTCTTCCATTTTCTCCCTTTCTTTCTTGTATTCCTGGCTGGTGATCTTCTTGACGGAATGACTCATGCAAAGTCGTGCATAGAGAATACAATCTGAAGATTGGATATGCGGGGTGGACATCAATGGTCATTCTTTTCTTTGCTGAAACCCCGTGTGTATAATAATGTGCACGCATATAGATCTATTACCTCTGAATGGAAAATTGTACAAAAAAATTACAATACATTTTTATTTACCTGCTGACTGTGTGTTTTCTGGGAAAGGTTTTCCGTGTGTAGTGATGGCAGGGAAAAGAACAACGTGTCTTTTGGTGATGTGATGAGTCCCTAAGTAGCCCTTGCGGGAGAGAATCACTCAAGTAGCCAAATGAAATGAATGGGGAATAAAAATTGTGATGTTTTGTATGTGTTTGGATTGGATGTAGTATGCGGGGCGAAATAGTCTTGCTTTAAGATATTTTTGGTCTTCCTTGCAACAAAAGAATTTGGTCTTTCTGGCTACTTGGGCCGTCTATGGACCCTTCCATCGTGTTGGTTTGTTTTCATTCTTAAAAAATATTACGGTTCCATCCCCTCTTTGGATGAAAACCCAAAAGCGTAGGTATGCCCATGAAGATTTATGTATCTGTTTTTATGAAATAATACAAAATTAGATGATTCTACCGGGCTTGTCAGTAAAAGGTATGCGTATGTCCGTATTAGTTTTAACCATTATTACCCACAAACGAATATAATTTCTCTAATAATGATCCCCAATTAGAATGGTGGACATTTTGGGAATTATAAGAGAATGCAGAAAGGAAAACCAAGATTTTTTGGTAGAAAAGCTAGCCAGTTCCATTGGGTACGCACGCACCCAAGAACTGGTTCCTTTTATATCTTAGATTTATTTCAAAATTACTTTCTCTTGGCTTTGCGCGAAATTTTGAAAAATGCTTAAGTGTTGAAATTCCGGAAAAAACTTCAACGGAAAATTTAACCTGAAAAGAAAAATACAAATAAGTTTCGAGACGCAGTATCTTTCTTATTTCTTTTAAAAAACTACTGTGGTCAAATTTAGCCGTTTTCTCCGATTTTAACGGGATATTTTTTTTCAAATATTCACATTATATTGGGGATGAGATCGTGCAGCATGCAGGGGATGAATAAATCTAACAAGGAAACATGTCTTAAATTGCGAGGTCTCTAATGCTGTGTAGTGTATTTGTTTGTTGAGTATTTGCTTTGGGCTTCAGCTTCTATTTATTTTAGCTTTTTCGGGGGGTAGATGTATAAGAAGGATGATAATGACGATAAGGGAAAGAAGCAGAAGAGCAACTTGTTCCTTCCGTATTGTATTATTGAATGGCCGGGAGGGTTTTCGTTGGAACATCATCGCAATAGAAGTGTATTTACTTATCATCATTATCTGCATCAGGAAGAAAACTAACAGGCTGCCAACATTGAACATTGCATTGCGTCACATCTTATATTACTTATTGCTTCAAAAGCGATATAAATTTCGCCATCAAGAACGCATAATTTTCGTAGCCGTTTATATTTTGAGTTACATGTTACATGCTCATCACATCATGTCAGCAAGATGAGCATGATGAAAGAAATCAAGAGATTGAATCAAAACTTTCTTTTCCCCTCTCACTTCCTGTTTCCATTGCAAACGCTGAAACTTGTGAGGGGATTCTGTTTAGCATTTGATCCCGCTTTAAAAAGGGGATGATCAACATGATCATGATCTCTTTGAAGATGTAAAAGTGAAGAGATGAACAATGCTTGAAGCAAACAACATGGAGCTCTTCCTGTTCCCTGAATTTGTTCAAAGTTTCAAAAAAAAATAGCTATACTTTTAAAAAATTTGAAATTTCGATGCATTTAAAAACTATATGCATGTTTTCACAACACTTGTCTGTAATATATTCACTTTTAACGTTCTGGATTTTTTCGGAATAAATAATTATTCCACGCCAGCATTTTAATTTAATTTTTCATTTATTTGCAGTTTGCTTTACACACCGGAAATTTCGTTCAATAATAACTCGATTGAATAATTCATTTTTTAGCGTTAGCGATGATGATGTTTTCTTTTAGCTCCTCTTGTTTGAAAGCTATAATCATTGTTCGGGTCGCTTTCAAACTCATGCTGCATATTTAAAAAAGAAAAATCGCCATTCTATACAAATTATATAACACGTTATATGCATTTTTTTATATTAGCGTTACGTTACGTACCCGAAGTGGAGAAAATTCCCTTGTCAATAGAGGATATCTGTTTGTACCTGGCTTGTGATCTTTAAAAATAATTTTTATACAGTAATTTTAGTTTTAACTATCATTGGTTGAGAAAAGGACATGTATTTTTTTTAAATACTTAAATATATAGCAGTACCTGTCATGCAGTACTCGTGAAATTGTGGAACCCTGTTCTCATGTGCACCGCACATTGCTGGAGGCCTTTTTCTCAAAATTGATGCGTGCGTTTCTCGAACTGGGCATTCTGGAGTTCTAATGGAAAATACTGGCTTGTGAATCTGGCTTAGACGTCTTTGGCGTCTTGGTAAAGAACAAGTTTATTAGTATTTGCATAATTTATGATCGTTTTAATACTTACATTTTATTCAAGAAACCTGTAGAAGTTTACTACAGTACTTTTGTACAGACAACTTACTGATTCGAAATACTGCAAAGCCTATGCAGTCTTCTTGTGTGATATTTTATGCAAGTTTTTGGTTTTGGGCGACAATGATCATCTCGGCGATTAGATCCTCTTCCATGTTGATTTCCACCTTCATCAAAGTCAGAGTCCATATTAATACGCGACTGAGAATCATATGGGGAATCGTTTCCTGAATTGTATCTTGAATTATTTCCCAAATTATCTCTGGAATTATTTCCTGAATTGTTTTTGAAGTTATTTCTTGGATCTTTTCCTGAATTATGTCCCCGAGGGTGTTGACCTGACATTGATATACCAGCATTGTAATTGCTTTCATCGAATCCCCGGCCATTAAACCTGCCATCCTGCATATCATCCAAAGATTTTGTTCCGCGGACATTTGACCCACTTGGGTTAAAGTTGGAATCGTATGTTCGGTAGTTTGTTTCGCTGCGTCTTGAGATATAGAATTGAGACATAGGAAATATATTTTTAAAGACTGGTTTAGGTATAAAACATTTCAATTCATTTCGATGGACTGATTCGTGCAACTTACGACATTTGAATAGGTGTTTGGGTGACACGAATTTCGGATGGCTGATTTGGCCTGTCAAAAATTTCCAGGCGGGTTTGCGTTGATGATCTATACGCAGGTATTGAATCCTCTTCCAGTACACTGCTGAGGGTTCTTTTCAAAGTACATAACAGTGTGTGTGCATATTTTTGGTTAACATTAGAAAGTACAGTTGAAAGAATTTTGCAAATTAATTATTACGGTTCGGTATGAGATTTAGAAACAGCAGTTCTGCTTCCCTGGGAAGGGTAGAATTGAGTAGGACCATCATCAATTCTGTTAGAAGTGTATTGAGAGGGTGCGGCAGTTCTACTGCTGGGGTAATGATCCCTAGTCGATGTATCATTGTATGGAGCATGTGACCTTGGTTCATGAGGAAACTTTTGTTCCGAATTCCCTTGATTCCTTGTGTAGGGATCCGTGGAATAACCATCAGTGACTGTCCGCCTGTAGCATAATTTGATTGAGTAGGTACTTGACTTACCAAGTTACGTTTTTCAAAACAGTTAGTTAAAGCTTGTTTATTATTACGGTGGAGTACGAGCCGTGCTTCGGTTCGATTTAATGTTTGTCCAACTCGGTTGTGTTGATGCATTATTAGTTGGAGTCATTGAGAATTGTGAAGGCTTCATTGTGGACTGGCTTTGTGTCATTTGTGCAGTCGATTGACCAAAGTCTTGGGACCTAGGCATTGACTTTTGGGTTGACCTATGGGATGCGGATGGAAGATAAGGTAAGGTACCTTTTGTACTCGTAGAAAGAGGTGCTCTGGATGGGTGAACAAAGTGGCTGGATGACTGTTCAGGAATATCATACATCTCAGGAAGATAGGCGTCTGACTTTTTGATGAGCTCATCGTTCGTGTATGGATATTCCCGGAAGCCTGCAGACTTTGATATAACTGAGTCTGATGGGCCAGACCTATACCGACTTTTGCCGACAGTTGATTGGTTAGGAAGATGTGAGGGTTTGCTCTTGCCACCTACTGTACCACCACCACCACCTCTTGAAGTGGGGAGAGATCCACCTCTAAACATATCTGCAACAGTTCCTCCTCGTCCAGAGGGATTGCCACTGCGGCCAGTATTGCCGGTGTATCGACTGCCACTTGGACCCATTCCACCTCTTCCTTGAGAAACGTGTGTGCCCATAGTTCCAGAAGGATCCCGACTTCCATAATTCCCGTATGAGCTTTGAGGTCCCGCTGTTCTCCCGTGAGAATGAAGGTCTCCTGTTCTTCCGTGAGAATGAAGGTCTCCAGTTCTTTCGTGAGAATGAAGGTCATCAGTTCTTCCGTGAGAATGAATGTCTCCAGTTCTTTCGTGAGAATGAAGGTCACCAGTTCTTCCATAAGAACCTCGGCTTCCATTGCTTCCAAGGGTCTTTGCTGTTTGTCGTCCATTGATCGCGGTTCCATGCCTACTTTTTCCATAATGATCGCCCTGGCTTGCTGCTCGTGAACCCCGACTACTTCGACTTCCTCCACTGTTTCGCCCTCCTACACTATTGCGCCCACCTCCGCTATTGCGCCTACCTCCACTCCCACCACTTCTGAGGAGCATCGGGTCTAGCGGTGACAAAACGAGAGGGTCATATTTTGTGAAAAAGCAGAATTTCTCTGCTTGTTCAA
>JAQIWN010002474.1:0-15728 GCA_034699025.1 Entomobrya cf. arborea Gr-Col-00668 | reverse complement strand
TCGGGCAAAGTGAAGGCAAGATGCAGAACCAAGAGCATTTACGCCGTTGAGTATTGGTAAGAAATGTGGTACCTTAAAGTACAGGTACCAGGTAATCTGGATTTTTTCTAAGGTAGAAGGTAAAGGTAAAAGATAAACTGAGGATTCCGTCAGGTACAAGGTACAGGTAAAAGGTTAAGCCGAAATTTTTAAACGTAGAAGGTACAGGTAAAGGTAGTACCTTTACCTGTACCTTGTACCTGACTACCTTATAGGTTTTCAGGTAAGTTATCTCTGGTAAAAACTAACATTGACGTAATCAATTTGCGTCAAAATGTAAGCACACGAACTTATCATAACGCAAACAAACTGTGAAGTGATTGAATGAATGCGTACAATGAATGGAATTAACATTTTTTTTCAATGTTAATTTAACAATGAATTAGAAAGGAAAATTTGATTACATGGTTTTAGTTTTCGAAAATTACAAAATAATGCTGACGCTTACATATAGTAATTATAAATTATGTTTTACCGATTAGATTTCCGTCCGATTTTGAACTATTAAGCCACCTGAATTAACAGTACCGTCCTGAAATTTTTTGGCTACCATATGCGTAACTACGGGCAAAAATTTTACTTTACACAACGGAAGTCTAACAAATGAATCAAAATTAACTACTTTGAATATTTAAAATAGGTTATCAGGAAGGTATGCCTTCAAAAATATGAAGCTTCACAATCAAGTTACCTTTGACGACTAGTTTTATTTTAAATTTTCAAAGGTATAAAACACTTTGTGTATTATTTTGTTTTGATGAAGTGCTTTCAGAGATACTCAGCTTTGTCAAAAACAATTCAGTTCTCAGAAAAACTACGTGGTGCAGATTTAAATAAATACTGATAAGTGAGTTCTGATAACAAAATTCTCATATCATAAAACAACAAGGTTTACGACATGATTTTATCTGTACCAGTTTCAATTTTTTCATTGGTATTTTACTTTATAAAATTTGTTCATGTCTCTTTTTAAAGTCAAACAACAAATCTAACGAAGGAGCAATAAACTCTAACTTATACCAAAGATCAATAAATTAAGTTTTTCAAAGGCTTGTTAAATTTACTAACATAAAACTCAATATTCACTGTTAATAATTCTATATTTTAGGTCGTCCACCAAAGAACGCCATTAAATAGCGAACGAATACATTTTGTAAATTAAAACCGCTGGCCTGTTTAAGTTTGCTCTACTTGCATCATACCTGCAAACAAGCCCATTGAAAAAAACTTACATGTGTACGCAGCAAACAAAAATAACGAACAGAAATGAAATCAATATTATTGTTATCGTTCTATTTCTGTCGTCTCTTCAGCAACTATAGACAAACTTATTCGACTTTAAGCGTTCGATTTATTGGATAGATATCCCTTCATATGTTTGCAGAAAAGAAAGGTATCAATTATTTCCTATCTCAAAAATGTTCGTTTTAGTTGTTTACCCTAATAATGAGAAACACGTCAATTGCAAATGTTTTCGATTTCATAATAAAAACGTTTCAAATATTCAATAATGTGACTTGTTTTTATTGAAGTATGCATTGATGAACGTAAATGAGCCGATCATTGAAACTGAACGTTAAGCTCTAACCTGTTTGTGCCAATGGGTTTGCTTAACGGCCAGTTAAGATTGGCTTGTGCCTATGATTGGCTCTTTTCGCGTTCATCAATATATCAAGAATATAAAATTTATGTATAGCTATAACACCTATCAACGTTAACAATGCCTACATTTTGCAATCCTAATTCGTCAATCTACCAGAATTTGTCTTAAACATTCCATATTTTTATTCAAAACTCTCATATTTCTATAATATAGTTTTAAATTATTGTAGCAACTTTTGCAACATTAAATTTTTAAAAAAATGTTGTATGCTTTCAAACCTTTGTTCGATTAACCGTACGTATTTCCTGTTAGATCGTTGATATCTTGAGTAAGCACATTTTTATAAATATTATTAAATCCTTTAAAAAAAATGTTTCACTCACGATTTCAGTAGCACGCAGTTTTCCTGAATCGTTCATTTTAATTCCTTCTGTCATTTGCTTTACATTAGACTCTACTGTTGTATTGAACTTGAGAAAGGCTAGTGATGCGTTAACCCTCTCCTAACAAGTCTGGTCACCAATTCTCAGCATAGGTTTGCAAATTAAAAATTACTTAAAAATCAAATTCTTTCTGAAACATACACTGTACTCTTTCTGTATTTCTCTTTCGAATCTGATGAAATACAGTGCTTTTTATTGTAAATTTTTATTCAAATATCCGTTGTAATGGCCTTAGCAAAAATTTACGGAAAATTGGTACATCCATCTTTGGGAGTGACTTCGTAAAGCAGTTCTGTAGCATTTATTTTAAGAATTAGTAATCAAAATAACATTTGCTTAAATTAAATTATTGAATAGTTTTAGTAAAGCTTAATTTACTTATAAAATTAGCATCCTTATAAAATTAAGTGCGAAACGCAAATATAACAAATATGAGTGAATTCAAAAATGTACAGGATATAAAGCACAAGTGTCTCATTTTGGAAAATAATTGACAAGAAACACAATTTTTGAAATTTTTGTACTCGAGAATCAGAAATTTTAACTTAGACAAGTTTTTAATTTTGAATGAATTTTAATGCTGGTTGAGTAGCAGCTAAAAGATTAAAGGGTTGTCTGGGGATTTTACAAAGTAATTAAAAGTGCTGTGTACGAAGTAGTGTGACAATAATCAATTCCAGTATAACCGCACGTAATAGATGTTCATGTGGCTACCGAATGATTTTAACCAACAGAAAAGTTCACAATATATAAAAGAAGACTTATGGAATTATTATAAAGCCAAAAACCTTTATACTTTTATTTGAACCTTAATATTACTTGATTCCCTCGAACAAAGAGAGTTTTACTCAGTAAGAAATTAAGTTTTAATACTGTAGTTTGCATAACAGAGTAATATTTTTAATGGTGTATTATATTTGGGAATCACTAGGAATTATGAAATTTAGTTAGGGCTAAGTGGAAAACCGGATACGCGGTTACGCAAGCTTTTATCAAACCACAGATGTTTACTCCTTTACATCTTAATGACTTTGTTTTGGATGTTTGAGGTTTTGACATTAGTAATGACGCATTTGAGTCATCCAAAAATGTATTGAATGTTTAACTTAAAAACAATATTACATAAATTTCCGTACTATTAGTTTACTTTATTTTTTAGCTTCAAGTTTTCTACTTTAATTTCTTAGAAAAAGTACATATTCCAAAAAATTCAAAATAAATAATATTTATCTGCTTATTTGTTTCCAATTAGCATTTGAAAATTTGAAAGCACTTACTTAGACTTTTGTCAGAAAGAAAGTTAGGTTGAATTTTATTTCCTTATGACTTTAAACTATTACAAGGAAGACAGACATTTTCTGATGTATGTTTAATGCACAATAAAATACCAAGTATAGAGCAACAGTGTAATTGAGATGGAAAATAAAGTTGTCCAAATTTTAGTTTAGTTTTATTACAAAGAAATTCATAAATCGGACTTAAGAAAATGAACTCCAAATACAGATGTGAAAAAGAGTATGAAAAGCAGCTTCTTCGAAAAATATCCATAGTCTTCCATTGCAACAGCTCTATCCATCTGGGCAATGACTGAACCTTGCACCTATAAGTATTACGTTTTAGCGTAAAAATTTTACACTTGGTACAAAAAATTAGCATGCTTTAAATACCTTCACACTCCCGTTCACATTTAGAACCGTAATACTTCCATCCTTCACCTTCATTTTTGACCCCGCACTCTCTTTCTTCATCTTTCTTGCACTTTTTAGCACATTCCTGAAAAGAATTATTAGAAATATTTAAAACTTGTGACGTGGAAATTTTTAAATTAAGCTGTTTTAAACTTAAACCTACCGATTTCTCATCAGCTTTTATGGAGCCCATAAGAGTCAGAAAAGTTACAAGGGTGAAAATAATAATTAGCGAGAAATTCATTTTATTTTAGGAAAATTATAATTTTCCTAGAGTAATTTTTTATGGTTGTTGAATAGCAAAGATTCAAAGTAAGAAAGACAAGTAGTAGCAATCCGAAAAGTACAAAGATATAATGATCAAATAATTTGATGAGATTGATGGCGAGCCTAATAAAAATTAATTAACAGGAAGCATGCAAAATTTAGTTTGATGACAAAGAGAAAAGTTTAATTGGTGTCATTATAAAGCCAATATCTTTGGTTGATTGTGTTTCTGTATGTAATTTATCACTTGCAGTCTCAAAAGTTAGTAAAGATATGATATTATCTAGCAATAAATGATTAAACTGCAGAATAGCATAACAATTGACGTAGTCAAGAATTTCGTTTAAATGTATTTTATTTCTCTAGTCATACCAGATATCGTAAATTAGAAATGAATGCACGTCACCAGTTGATATCTCGTTTAATACGTCAATTCAAGCTCATTACAACATATTACCAGTTATTGTTACTGACCTATCTAGGCCAATAAATTACGCATATCATTTTTCTTTGATTTGTTTCTGCGTGTCTTCAAAATGTTTAAAACAAATGGAGTTAACTTCTTGCTCACTGATAATTTGGGTCGAATTTTTTAAAACTTCCACATCAGACACAAAAAAAAATATTTAGAAAAATTGAAGTATGGTTGTTGGTACAAACTAGTATTTATGACAAAAGCAAGCTTGGGACGTCTAAAAACAATAGTCAGTAGTAATCAATGTGAAAGTTGGTATGAGTCGAAAAGTAGAATGATAATTCATTGAAATCTTGAAGTCTTTCACGTCCATTTTAAACACTTGAAGCGCAGTGGCTCCAACAACTTCTACAATTTTGCTTCTAACAAGGAATACTATTTCACTGCCCCCAGCTCCCAGATAAATGCAATATATATAAATAAACTATAATTCACACTGATCACGATTCCAAAAACATTTCGCAAACAAACAAACACTTCGTGTCGAGCAGTTATTTGTTCATCCTTTTTATAAAGGGATTGACGATAATTTTGCGCATAATATTGCTCTTCTATTTTTTCATGGACAATTTGAAATAAGTGATAATTTATATCCTATTGAATTACCAAAAAGTCCTAGTGAAGATTATGTAGCAAATATTGTTGTTAGTGGATGGGGCCGTTTAAACGATGCGGATGATCCCAAACAACTACAAATTGTTAGAATTCCGGTGGTCAGCAATGAGGTATGTAATGGGTATATTCTGAGCTGTTTGGAAAACCAAATATTAGTTAAAATATTTTTTAAGCTGAAACTTTGGCACCGTTTAACGACAACTTGAATTTCAAGCAAAAAATCGACAAGCACAAATTAGTCAAAAGTAATTCTCAACATTTTTAGGTTCTTGGATTAATATTATTATAATCGGAGGGTATTTCAGATACCCTTTTTGTAATGAGACAGCCCAAAACTTTTATGAAATTACTGTTAACTTAATTCTTTATCAAACTGTTTAACTAAATTTATTAAGCTGTAGCGAATCAAAAAATTCAATTAAAAATTACAACTCTAATTTCATGATTTTCAAACTTTATTCTAAGAATGTGTGTACTTATCGTACAAAAAGAACTTGTAGAGCTTTATTCGGAATTGTGGTTTTATTTTAAATGTAATATTTAATTTAAATCATAGTATCTCATGGGCCAATGCACCTGTCAAAAATGTTTAGGAAACTAATCAGCTATTTTTAAAAGTTGAATTCAAAGAATAAAAAAGACAATTAAATAACGTAATGTAAATGTGAATTCTAAGGAAATACTTAAATAGAGCAAATCTTAGCCCAAAAAAATAATAACCAATTGTTTCGAGAAAAAAATATATATACCGAAAGTTCACACAAAAAATATAATTTGAGAGAGGAATTCACACACAATTTCCACTCTAGTCATGCTGTTCTGTAAAGATGGGATTTAAATTTACGTCAGTCTTTTTGCTCTCGTCGTTCATATTCTCATCAAATAAGTTTTGACGACCTTCTTTGTTTATTGTGATGCAGTTTTCGTACTTCCGTGTTATTTTTCTGTCGTAGATAACAACCCATTATAAATTTTTTGCACTATGGATTCTAAACATGTGAAGTGTCATAACCTCACTAAAATTCTACTAAACAGGTTTTAAACCGTTTACTCTTCAAATAACCATGATAGCTTATGAATTATTAATTACTATTCTAAATTGCTTAACAGTCTACCAATTAATTCCAGTGGGTTTCATACAATGCCGTGCTTTCGAAGATATCGGTATTCTTCTAAACGAAATCTCATCTTAAGAAGATTTTCACAGAATAATTGGTGGTCATGATGCCATGGAAGGTGAAGCACCCTATCAACTTAGTCTAATATTTGATTCTGGTCATCAGTGCGGAGCTAGTCTTTTAGTATCTCCGAGAATTGGTATACAATTTGGTATTACAGCAGCTCATTGTGTTGCTGACCTACAAACGGGAGAACCATTGCGAACGCCTAGAGATTATTTTGTGCGAGGAGGTTCCGTAAATCGGGATCTCGGTCAAACACTTCAAGTTGAACATATATTCGTTCATCAAAACTTTCGTGGGCTGAATGATTTTTTTGCCTACGATATTGCTCTGCTATTTTTTCGTGGAGAGTTTGAACTGAGCAATAACTTCTACCCGATCGGCTTACCTAAGAGTCCAATGCAGGATATGGTGGGGGAAATTGTTGTTAGCGGATGGGGTAATTTGAAAGAAGAAATCAATTTGTATCCCAAACAACTTCAAATTGTTAACGTTCCGGTGGTCAGCAATGAGATATGTAATGATGTCTATTCACGGCTATTCGGAAAACCGGATATTGTTCGGGGCAATCAACTGTGTGCTGGATATATCGAAGGTGGAAAAGACGCTTGCCAAGGTGATAGTGGGGGTCCTGCTGTGGCAAAGGATACTAGGGGAATATTTTTAATTGGTTTGGTCAGCTATGGTCATGGTTCGAAAAAATACAGATTTGATTTTTTAAAGGGATGTGGATTTTTTTTGTTGGGGTTGCAAATTTTGAAAATAGATTTTTGATGGTTATTTTTAAAGGTTGTGCAAGGCCATGGTTTCCGGGAGTGTTTACGAGAGTTAGCAGTTATCTTAGATGGATTAAGCTAATTGTCAATAGATATGAAGATGGATTGTATTTTGAGGGGTAAACCAGGAAAACTCGAGACTTAAATAAATTTACCGACAAACTTTTTTGTTATTAGTTGAAATAAAAGATGTACATTATTTTCTGTGTATCGCTACATGAGTACATTTTATTTAAATACTACATAAGTAATAAAAACATAGTTTGAAACCTTTTTCAAATACGAAAAAATCGTTTACTTTTGTCAGTATAGTTTACCCTGTTTAAAGGCTTGTATCTAAGTTATTAAACGATCTGAGATCAATTAATACAAGATTACCTGCGCATTATTTAGGTCAATACTCATTTATTTGCGAAATGGTCATATATGGGCACATCCGTGATATCTTTTAATTTTACTCGAACTAAATTTTGATTTAAAAACTTATTCAAAACTTTATAACATATTTAGTGACAAAGCATCCTTATTTATTTTTATAGCTCATTGACGTGGAATTAAAACAAATAATACACTTATTTCATGCAGTTAATAATGTGCTTACGTTTAGAAACCTTCCCAAATATTTGGAGTAAAAGTTATTTACGAGATATAGGGAATGTATAAAGCATTATTGCTAACATAAAATAATCTTTAAATCAACTTATTTATGTTTGATCTTTTCATTACTATTTTTAATAAGTTTATGACAAATAGTTTATCTGCAAATAATCTTCAATATATGTATCTTAACTAGCGGAATTTCTGTTAAGTCTATTATAATACTGTCACGTTGGACAGCAGAGAAGAGTTAATTTAGCAGTCTGGTAAAAATTTGTCATTAAGATTGAATACAATGCCATATTAATTATCATGATACGATATTAAGTCATTTCAAAAATACGTCTATGTTGATATTAAAATCCGATCATGACTTAAACGAAATATTTGTTAATATTACTACGCAGCCCAAAATAACAGTATTAAAATAAATATTGCAAAAATTTGTTTCAAAAAGTTAGAAAATGAACACGTTTACCCTAACATGTGCACTATTGGCAGCACTAAACGTTTCCTTTTCTGACGACGTAAGCGAACCAGATCCATTGCCTGAATTTACTGAAAAGTTATGTAAGTTATATTTAAAATATAAACACGTACGAATTTATTTTAAGCTTATTTTAAATATTTCCCGTGTCATTTACACAGATATTGACCCATTTGCTGACGAAGCCGAAGCACCCTGCTCAACTGTTGACGTGCCGATCTCTTTAGACAAGAATGGTTTAATAGCTGACCGCTGGAAATGGAAAAACTTTAACGTTCAGTTTGACAAAGCTTATAGTAAGCTGTAATACAATGCTTGCGTTAGCTTTCTACATTAAAAATAACCTTTCAATTTTAAATTTAATAAATGATTTGAAATGAAATTTAAATTCTTCGTAGATTAAACGGAATTCAATGCTATTTGCAGAGGCATGTATTATATACAGCAAGAGATTCCATGTATCAAATTTGGAATTTGGCCACAAGATGCAAAACCTAGTGGGGACTACGTTTACGTTATCAAGGGCAAAGGATGCTCAGCTATACCAGGCAGACAAGGTTAAAAATAAATACACTTATGAATTTCAACAAGATTTGACGCGAATTTTGAATTTTAGTGGTAACATTTCAGAATTTTACATTATTTTCGTTTTATGTGTATACGATAAAAATTAGGTGGACGACAAGTTATGAATTTACAAAGCCCTGGTTGCATGAAAATTGGAACAATTATGCACGAGATGATTCACGCTTTAGGATTTCATCATGAGCAAAGTAGACCGGATCGTGATAATCATGTTAGGATACTCTGGCAAAATATTGAAGAAGCATATAAATATAACTTTGATAAGATGCCATCACACCCATGGACCACTTTCAATGTACCTTACAATCAACGCTCTATTATGAATTATGGTAGCTATTATTATAGTATCAACAATTTGCCTACGATTTTAGCAAAGGTAAGTTAATTTAGTTAAGCCTATTGTTAGTTGTATTACAAATTAAGAAAAAAATAAGGTTGCCTAACTGTTTTGTATTAAAATTCAGGATGGCAGAAAAGTTGGTTCCACTGGTGAAATGACAAGGGAAGACAAATTAAAGATGATGAAAATGTACGGTTATTAACAATCAGATAAAATGGCGTCCTAACTCAACCGTATTTTAAATTGCAAGGTGGTAATTTTACTTTTTTAAATTGGGAATGATTTTAACGAAATTTTCAAAAAATGTGCAAATAAATCTATTATCATTTTAGACTTGAAGCTTAAAGTTGTCATTGATTCTACCTGACAGTTTCGATTATATGCAAATACTTCAACTGGCATCTAATAATTTAATGGCTTTATTCATACCTTCATCAATTAGTTTTAATGATTATCTTTTTTACTGTTGTTATTATGCTTTTGTTCCTTAGCAAATTAACAGCAAAATAAGTTACTGAATACTGGCTATATAATCATTATCATTTAGAAAAAACGTCGTAACATGTCTAAACATTTACTAATCAGTGTTTAAAATTTCATTCTCTAATAAACATGATAGTTTATCAGAAAATGCTGAATTGTTTAATAGCATACTATTTAGTTCTTGAAATGTTCAAAGAATGTTGTGCTACTGAGAAATTTGATATACTTTTAAATGAAGTTTCATCTGACAAAGATTACCACAGGATCGTCGGTGGTCGACCTGCTGAGGAAGGAGAAGCGCCTTATCAACTTATTTTATTGCTTGACAATAATCTCCATTGCGGGGCAAGCCTTTTAGTATCAAAGTTCACTGGCACGCAATTTGGTATAACGGCGGCTCATTGTGTAACCGGATACTTCGGACAACCAAACCGATTGCCAGGTGAATATTACGTAAGAGGAGGATCTGTGAACAGGGATCGTGGTCAAACACTTCAAGTTAACGACATATTTGTGCATGAAAGTTATAAGGGGAAAATAGAACATTTTGCGAATGATATAGCGCTGCTATTTTTTCGTGGAGAGTTTGAGTTGAGTAATGATCTGTATCCTATAGACTTACCTGATAGTATTGGTCAGGATCAGGTTGATGAAATTGTGGTGAGCGGATGGGGTGCCGTTGTAGAAGGAGTCCAATACTATCCTAAACAATTGCGAATTGTTAAGATTCCAGTGGTAAGTAATCAGGAATGTAATGATATATATTACAAGTTGCTTGGAGAACTGAATATTATCAAAGGAAGTGCAATGTGTACTGGAGTTATGAAAGGAGGAATGGACAGTTGCCAAGGTGATAGTGGAGGACCGGCAGTGGCGTCGGATAACACGGGGCGTGTTTTGATTGGTGTAGTTAGTTGGGGGCAAGGTGAGAATCAAGTAGTGAATAATAGTTTTTTTTTGAAATTTGGTTGGTCTATTTTGTAAAATGTTGATATATATTTCCAGGTTGTGCAAGACCAGGAGTTCCGGGAGTGTATACGAGAATTAGTAGTTATCTAAGATGGATTATGCAAGTGGTCAGTAGTTACGAAATGGATTATTTTTGGACGGAATAAATCATCGTGTATTATCTTCATTTCCCAATGTGTATTGAGATAAGATTATAGGTCATTTTTGGCCATTTGTCATTAATTTATCAAAATAAAATGATCAGACTGACTTTTTGCGAAACCTGTCAAGTAATTATTAGTTATATTTTGTCAAGGCCTTATTTACTCATTAAAAGTTAGTCGTATGCCCGTGTTAGTATGAAATTCACAAATTCTAAAGCTATTTTATAATTTATGTGTAGCCAATATTGTGTACGTATTCGTACTTAAATAGTTATTATGTTAGATTTCAATAAACTTTCGGTTTGTTCCAAAACAGTTCATGAAAAACGTTTTATATACTTTTTTGAGTAAGGTGAGTATACCATAATTTATTTGGGGTAACTGAGTTTTATCTTGTCATTTATGTTGCTTAAAAATCAAATAAATTCACTTTAAGAGCTGTTAGGGTTTTAAATGAAATCGGGGTTTAGTTTTGTGGTAAAACAAGAACATGTTTAGTTTGTACAAACTTACTCATTCGGTTTAATTGGTACCAAACACTGAAACCTTAGATTCGAGACATTAAGTGTAGCATCAGTTCTGTAGTAGTTTTATGCAACCGTATTTAATAAAAAGTTCGAGAAAATATGTGCTTAGAGCTAATATTTTTTTAAACACAATTACGAATTATGGGTTAAAATATACTTTGTGTTTTAGTTAGAATTATACTTTGAAAACAAATAACTTGGAAAACATCAATTTTTTTCCAGAGTAAAAAACTTGTTGACCGTTAATAGAAATTCTTTGATCAATTGTATGCAGCATTAATAGCGATAATTTTAGTAGACAAACAAATTGTAACTATTGATTATTGGTTTTATTTTTAAATCAATTTTGAAACGAGTATATATAGGTATAAAATATTTATAAGCAAATGATTGAAATCAATCAACTAAACAAAAAAATATTCAAACTTTACTTGGGTTCTCTTTTAAAAGAAAAGACGTTTAACTATTTTATACTCAGCACTATGGTTACTATTGAAAAGTTTTTGATGATTTGAAACTAATTGTTCATGAAGAATCACACGCTTATAATGCAATTCAGCACTAGAAATTAGTAACTTATAGTCACCAACAGCTACTGTTCCAGATCCGAGCAGAACAAAATCAGGAGAACTTTTTCGCAGAACTATTTTAATAGATACATGATTTGGTAGTAATGCTTCTTGCTCGAAAAGAGAATCTTGAATCCTCCCCACCAAATTTACTCCGGTTGATTGTCGAATAAGATCAGCTCGCTTCTTAAAATCCTCATTTTCTGCTAAGGTTGCGTCATTAGGTTTCTTATCGCGAAAAACATTCCAGATGTAACTGGCTATATCTTTTTCTCCTAACCCTAAAACTCGACGGATGTAAGACTTGTATGGATGGTAGGCAGAATTATTTTCCACAGCTTGTCCATTAACATAGACTTCAACATTTGAAAACAGCGAGTCCATCAAGTTATTTACACACCCTAGATTGACATCATCTGCTATTGCAGATTTATCTTTTTTTGTCAGTTTTACATTTAAAAGCAACTC
Organism: Entomobrya cf. arborea Gr-Col-00668; assembly: GCA_034699025.1. Classification (NCBI taxonomy): domain Eukaryota; kingdom Metazoa; phylum Arthropoda; class Collembola; order Entomobryomorpha; family Entomobryidae; genus Entomobrya; species Entomobrya cf. arborea Gr-Col-00668. Next base: position 3,473 of record JAQIWN010002474.1, on the reverse strand, counting down.
AGATTCGTGCAAATTAATGTAGTGCAAATTATCCGCAAAAATATTAAATTCTATAGGTGTACTATTGTCTTCATAATTTCCTGTTGGATAGCAAGTCGAAAATTCTTCTTTTTCTATAGACTTTTCAATGTTATGTGAGGGAAATAACTCTGCACTGTGTCTATAGACAATCTTTGATTTGTTCATTTTTGGTTTTTTTTTAATTTTGCGAAGAATTGTTTTTAAAATTTTTAAGTTGGTTTTTTTTATTATTTGACTTTGAAGACTTTTTAATTGACTTTTTAGATTGTTGCTGTTTACGTTTATGTTTGCGACTGACCACACGTTTCTTTGAACCACCCCCTTTTAAAGGTTTGTTCTCACTCGTTTATTTTTTTCACAGATTTTTTTATTTCACTGTAAGGAATTACTTCATCCATGCTGTTTCCTGATACGACGGCTCCTTCACCTAATAAAGTTTTCGAGGGTGGGTCTAGAGTACACACACCATCTGCACAATGTAAGTTTCTCATTCCCGAGGTCTGAAGTGCAAAGTGACTGTGACTGGAGCACTGTTAATAGGTACTTCAAAACGATTCGTTGTAATGAACTCAATTTGAATAGTTGAATATTTGAATAGTTAACTCAAGTTGTTTCACTGTCACTGGCACATAGTAAAATGGATGAAAATTGATCGCCACACATGAAAAATGATTCAAGGATTTCCAAAATCTTTCAATCATTGTAGCGTGTGTATAAGTATGGTATAGTTTTATGTTGTGATCTATCAAATAGTTTTTAAAAACACCTTTCCAATCCGCACCATTATCTGCATTTATAAGCTTGGGAAAATAACCTGCTTCTTTAATAATGTCAGAAAAAGCTTCCATAACTACCTTTGCAGTTTTTTTCTTCAATGGGCGTACATACACTTTTTTGATAAAGCTTCAATCACTCCTAGTATATACCTGAAGTTCCCATTAAAACGTTGATATTTCCTTAAATCAGCTAGATCCATTTCCCATAACTCCTTAAATCCCCTAATAATAACTTTTCTACGTCTAAACTTTTTCTTAATAGGTTTGTGCTGAACATAGCTATCTATCGAATTTAAGTTATGAATAATTTTTTCTTTTGAAATACGGTTCAATTGCGGGTTTTTAAAATTCCATGAAGTGTAGTAAAAGAGCCTATTTCTCTTGGGTTTGTGTAAACCTTTTTTGTTTCCATTTTTTTTAAATCATCGAGAATTGAGAAAATCGTCAAATGTGACCCAGTTTTTAAAATCACAAACTTTTTCTTTCGTGCTTGCGATTGAATTTTGAGTAAACATATTATTAGTCGTATTTCCGGATTGTTGCACTTTATTTTTGTTTACTTGTAAAAAACGGTAGAACTCATCAAACAATTCTACTGGGACAACTTTATATCTATCAGCCATCATTTATTTTAGTCAGAAGCTCTGTCAATTCTAAGGCTATGGCTGTCTTTACAATATCCTGCTTCTTATTAATAACATTTACTAATTTGCTTAATTTGTTCTCGTTTAAGTACTTTTTAACATTTTGTAGCAAATCAACATCAAAATTGCAATTAATTACACATTCAATAACACATGTTAACTGTTCTTGGTTAATAGTATTTAAAAGTTTTCGAAAGTCTTTCTTGGAAGAGCGTACAAGATTCCAAAGATATTCTTGGTTTAGCAAAACTTTGTTCATTTTTTCGAAACGTAAATGTCAAAATTTTGGTCTCTGGGGAACATTGAATTTCTTAATATGTATTTATCATTGGATAAAACATTTAAATCCACAAATAAGAAACCAAATGGGGTGTTAGTTGCAAAGTTGCAGCTTTCTTGCATAAATCTTGGATCAGTGGGGCAAAATTGTTTCCCAAAATGTATTATAGTTGACCTGAGAAGATACGTAGTATTGTTAAAATTGTTCGAAGGTTTTTAGAAAATAAGGTTTGAACTAAAAAAATTACATTTATCTTTTCGTGATGAACTCTTCTTACAAAAAGTTCACTCACGAATGTATTTAAATCCCCTAATTTTTCAACTTCGGATAATTTATCGTCAATTATTAAACATGATTCGGGTATTAGATGATCAAAAGCACCCTTAATTGAATCTATGAATATGACCTGAAGTTTTTCATAAACGACTTGATAGTTACTACAAAAAATTACTATTTTTGAAATTGGCTTTTCAACAACTTCGTCAGCATGTAATAAAAACTCCACAGTTTTTGTAGTTTTCCCACAAGAAGTAGTTCCAGAAACAATGAGCGAAAAATTATATTTGATCCCTAAACTAATTTCATCAATTGATTCCATGAAGTCTTCACTTAATGAAATTCAATTACAAACTGAAAGGTTATGATCTTAATTATACGCTTTTATATACAATGGCTCTCTTGAATGAATTACATGAATTGAAATACATAGTGTGTGTGTGTGTGTGTGAAATACTTTTTCAGCGGCATCCAATGAGTCGAATCCCTTATTTCTTCACACTGTATATTTATTTTGATTTGACAGAATTGTCCAAAAACCACTCATACAGGGAATCAAAAAGATTTTTTATGACCCATTCAACATGTCGGCATCTATTTCATATGTGATACCTTTTCTATGTATTTTTTCTATATCTTTGTTCCCATAAGCCAGAGTGCTGGTTGGACCAACTCTATATCTTTTTACATCCAATGAGCAAAGCCCTTTTTTAGTAGTCTCAACCGTATACAACTGGTGTTTTTTCCGTCTTATTGTGTTAAACGTTACAGAGGTATGTCTGGGTGCAAACAATGCTCGGACATATTGAGCCACGTTGAGCTCAGACTTGGCTACATTTTTTGGAATCCCTTTTTTGACTTCCATGTTATCATCTTCAACAAACTCAAATACATTAGTTAATGGATTAAATTTTCGTTTAACATATTTAAAACAATAAAGTTTTGGACGCAGTGCTACAGCTTGATATAAAATTCTGTTTGAATTTTCATCTTAAAATTTTCCGGCCTTTGACTTATTCTCTATGCAATATTATTTTGAAAATAAAGGATCATTTTTATTATATCCACTTAAGTCATGATGCTCCTTTGTTCTTAATAAAAATTCATAAATATTTTCCTTCGTGTGGATTAACAGGCCATCTGTGTCCACAATTACCACTTTGGCACTTGGACAATTTACCTTTAAAACTTCATAGAAATACTCATAAAGTACTGCTTTTGACAATTCTAATATTGTAGTACCAATCTGAATTGGGCTACATAGATAAACAGATTTGCGTTTCATTACAAAGAGCAATAAATTTTCATAATGCTAATTATTTCATCCAAGCTGTGAAATCGTTTGGAAAAATCACTGGAAACAATTACTGTGTGTTCTTTTCGGAAAGTACAGAATGTAAGAAGCTGCTTACTGTGGAAAAAATCAGCGTGAAAGGAATTGAATTTCGACTTCAAGAGTATATACCATCTGTACAA
>JAQIWN010002473.1:0-15730 GCA_034699025.1 Entomobrya cf. arborea Gr-Col-00668 | reverse complement strand
AAAATTAAAACGGCATTCAGATTAAGCAAAATCTGATTAGTCGCAAGTTACCTATGTGCTGATTGTCAGGTTTATTACTACCTCCTAAACATTCATTATTTTCCGGCAGACAAACTATTAGAATGTATCATGTTTCACTTGTTTTTTTTTCTACAAATGCATAATAGATTTTTATGAGAATTTAAAGAACAAATTTGTGTTACATTACACATATAATTACAATTTACACTCACTCGCACGAAAGAACAACAAGAGCTTCAATCGTACAACAAATTAAATTGGAATTGACGTTGGAAATAAAAGTAGCAGGTTACATTTTTCTGAGCTTTTTAGCTAAATTTGCGCTGCGTATACATGTAATGTGCACGCAATGCAACATGCAAGCAACAATGTTTTCCTTGTAATCTTGTAAGAAAAAGAAGAGATTTTAGTTTTAAGGGAAATTTTTATTGCTCTTATTTCACTCCACAAAAACCATGCTCCTCCTACAATCTACCATACAGACCACCACAAATCAATTCTAATCGTTTTCAAAATTTCTGATAAAACCATAAATCATAATAGTACGAGTTTAACTGATTATAAATGAAAACTTAAAATATAGTACTTTTATTGACTTGTTATTGATATCGAATTATTCGCATCGCATCATAAATTGTTTTTAAAAAGTGAGGATAATGCATATCATGTAGGTAATTTTCTTTGTGCATAAAAAATTGTATTTATTAAATGCACATTTTGTATGCAATCATAAAAAATCAACTATTGGCATCTTTACAATTTGATTGCAATAAGTACAGTAGAGTAACAGCGAATCAATCGCAGACAGTTTCAGATAAAAAAATGTTTTCGTGGTTGTTGGCAAGATAAGTGCTAACAAGACTGCAACCGTTGAAGTTTAGTGGTTTGTTTGGTTGACTATTATATGCGATTTTAAAAACTCATTGAATGTGTAAAAAGTAAACAAAACTTAGCTATTATATTACTGAACTATAAATTTAAAGGGATGTGTAATGTGATATCCCATTTTTATTACACACACGAGAACCGTAAAACTAAAATAGTCAGATTGCGTAGACTTGTAAAGCTGAGTGCAAAATTGGTTTCGTACAACAAGATAAACGGTTAGATAAGCAACAACTGTTACAGGTTTACAAGAGATCTTACTAAATAGTTTGAAACATTTATTTGTGATGTTCAATGTATTACTCGCTTAAGAAACAGAGAAAGTTTTGTAGTCATTTGAAATGAAGAAGACTTTACTGTTTCTGCTTTGTAATCGTGAAGATAGACAATGTTAGAAAGGGGAAAAAATAGTCTACAGAAAAGGTATTATATCAGCTTTCAATTAAAACACAAACAAAGAAATTCAATAATAGAAAAAATGACAGCTGTGATGATGAAAGGAGTGTTGAAATAGTTTTCGTAATTTTCAAAAGCTTATCACATCGTTATTTAAGGGAGAAAAAATCCTTCTGTTTAATGTATATGAGTTACTTTTTTTTTAGATATTTTTTCGATAGCAAAATTCAGTGTTATAATTTGTAATCTAAATTGATCATGATTTGTTACCAATTTGTGATATTCTTCTGTTCTGTTTTGTAATTGCTTTTTTTCATAATGATACCGCATTGTATTTTTTTGAGATGCTTATATTACATGCTTCGATTGTTGTCAGTTTTTGAGTTCTCCTATAAAAAAAATTATTTTAAAACAGTCTGTCTCTGTTAACAATATATGCTTAATTTTTTGCAACCTACCTATTTAGTTCAGTTTGCAATGGCAATATAAAGATTTAACAAAATCCCAAGAATGAATGAAATGAAAATGAGTTTTATGATGATAACAATAATGACTTTCTCTGGGACTTCAACTGAAAGTGTACCAATTTTGTTTTAACTAGCTATAATTATGAAATGAAATGTATAAAATAACGCATTATAATATGAATCATGTATGGAGTGACGACTGACACCATTTATTGAAAATTGGGTTTTTTCTCATTCCTGAATTTTGTTTGCAAAGTAAAATGAGTTTTGTTTGACTTCCGTCTAATCACTAATAGTAGTCCATTGTATGTTATCTTCCAAAACAAGCATTTGGTTTGAATTTTAATCACATTTAAGAATCTGAAGCATCTCTAAATACGGCCGGTTTTCTTCCATTTTCGATTTAGCACAAGCTCTAACTGTCGAATTATCATTACATTGATGAGTCTGTGTATTATTTTAATTTATTCCATCAGTAAATATCTTTTAATTGCGTACAGAGTATTTATATAAATATATATTGGGCGATTGTTTAAGATGACCTTGCTTTCTTAAATAATTATTGTTTGTAATTAATCTCCAAAAAATGATTGAATGAAGATATTAAGCTTGATAGAAATTCTTGAGAAGATTTGCAAATTTTGAAATACAGTGCGTGATATAAAAAATTAGCAATAATTACAAATAACCGTTGTTCGTGTAAATCATTCCAATTAAGAAAAGCTAACAAGCTGATGATGATAGCGACGATGACTATGATAAGATTGTGGCTCTGTTTTAGTTGTTTTATTGCTACTGTTGTGTGTACTACTATAATTAAAACTTGAACAAAAGAAGGCTTGCCTAAAAATGGATTGCCTTATACTTATGATATGAGGTAGTTTTAAGCGAAAATGTGTTGAAAAAGATTTTGCACATTTCGCAATAAAAATCTCCGTAGGAGAATGACATTTGCTGCTCTAAGATGAAATCAAGAATGTTTTGAGCAATTAGACAGGGGAGCTGTGATGAAATCACGCTTCTCATTTTTTACGCGTAGGTAGGTTTTTACTACAATGCAACATCCCAGGTTTTGCTGTGATAATGCTGCTGATGGAATGAATGACAAGAACTTACAATTAAGGGGAGATGAGTGAACACACAGGTGAGAAGAAACAATCCACCCGAGGTTGACAATCTTCTGCAATTGGGTTCCTTCTTATGGTCATTGTAATCTAAGAGTATCTCATTACTCAACTGATACGGTTCAGATGGCAAATTGCTCAAAACGGCTTTAGCACTCAGGCCAGGCGTAGAGAATAAGTTCAATGTATTATCTACAGAAATGCTTGAGCTCGCTGTTGAGGTATTTGATAACGTGGGCGTCAAATCCAGCGGTGGGCATCTATGCTTTCTCTTGAGACGACCTTTTTGTTGCGCCACAAATTGCGTTGGATGTGCTCGCAGACCTCCTCCTCCGGCTCTTCGTCTGTTTGTGCAACTTGAAGCTTTCCAAACAGCAACCAGTCCAGTAATGACTATAATTACATGGATGATGATGTAAAAGATGACAAACTTGGAGTCAAACTTGTACGGGAGGAAGGTGCATTTGTCAAATGAGTAGGCAGCTGATGTGGGGATAGTCCAACTATTGTCTCTAAGAAGCTCTGGGCTATTGAAGGTGAGCAGGGCGGTGAACCCAACGACGCAACTGAGAACCGCAAGGACACCAATGTGGTAGCGTATGTGATTCTTGTGGACGGAGAGCCGGTAGCCAAATTTGCTAAAATGAAGACACCGGTCTACAGCGAGAGAGGCGACAGTTGCCCCTTTAAAAATGGGGATGGTAATGAAGAACCAAAGAAGTCCTGCACAAGCAGCATCTCCGGTGGATACAGGGGAGAGCTTAATGAGTGACAGGAGGGCGTACGTGAATGTCAGAAATTGTTGAATAAAGCTTTGGCTCAGGATGGATACCAGGAAAACGTCGATCGTTGACCACTGGCGTTTTCGACAGTGAAATATTGCTAAAGTCCAAGCGGTAAGGAGGAGTATAACAGGCGCCGAACCCGCTAAAGCGATCCAGCTGTAAGTTAATGGTGCTGGCATCTTTTTTTCTGTTGCATCACAGGAGGATTTGGCAATATGAAGGTTATTTGCTCATAAATGGGCAAAAGGTAGCGTCACTCAACTCGACGATCAATCGATATGCTTGATGGTTACTTTCACCTCAATTATTTTACTCGGAGGAAGGTAATTAGTGTTGACGGGGGATGTTAGTTAGAAACTTTTCATGTGTGGAAGAAAAGTGATTGTTATTTGTTTTTACTCTTGGCGATAATAAGGATGCCAGAAGAGTGGCTTCTTATTTTGATGATGGAAGTTCGTGCTCACGTTCACTACATCTTGCTGGCATTTATTTATTTTATTGTTGGGTTGAACTACTGAATACTAAATACTTTTCAGTCCCGTTGTACATTTTTACGATTTGCTCATCCCTTTCCAATTTACAAACTTTATTTCGTAATTCTAATCATCTTCTTCATCCATCTTCTGTTGTCCATCTGATCTGCTGCAGTGATTACATCTCTTCTTAGGTCACTGGCCACACTTGTCTGTAAATGAAAAAAAAAAGATAAATATTTTTACAACTCATGCAAATTCATTGATGGGTTATTAATAGATTTTATTAGTTTATTACTTCGCTTATTCATTTAATTTTTTTTATGCATTGTCATTTATCAAACGAAGGAATCTGCAGGCAAACAAAGCGAATGACCATGCACACCTGTGTACTTACGAACACTACTGTAAAAACAACGTTCCATTTCACTGAGCAAAGCCATGACACGATCACCAATCACCACTCTCAAAATAATCTTCAAATAGTTAACTGGGTTTACTAACTACCTACAGTTTTTACTGTTGTGCGAATGTTTACCGTACAAGTGCAGAGGATAATAATAATGAACGATTGTCACCAAATTGGTTAGCAGACGAAGATGCATACATCATTTTAATATTCAATCCAACATTGAAAAAAATAGTTTAATGATGGCTACCTTCCTAATTTGGAATTTCGTGATTACGGACTAATGGCAAAAAGAAACAGAGTCATGATTGGATTTGGAATATATACTGCATACATCTCATCATTATGATCATCTTCAAAAATTATTATGCATGTGGCAATGACGCGATTGACGGTTTTGGTTTTTTTTGATGCTGTGTGTGCGTTGCGGTGATCATCAACAAAATGATGAACCTGATTCCGCGTCGTCGCCGTCACTATTTAATTTTTTTCTCCCTTGCATTGTTGCCGTAAAGTAATCACTGAAATGCAGACACTTTCAGCTTGATTGAGCATTGAGGTAACACGAAGAAAAAAAAACTAGCTTCACCAAAAACAAAAATAATTTTGATTTAGTAAGTCACATATCCTCCAATACCACCACCACCATCATCATCACTATCATACATTCATTATTAAAAGCCATGCAAATCAATTCCCACCACACTGCCATGCCATAGCTGAGTCATGTCATCATGAACAACCAAATTGAACTTTTTTTTCATTCTGAAGACAAATGATTGTGAGATGTGATGCCATGCGCTTTAAAAGGAAACGCATCCTAAATTTGAAAAGAGTTCATTCAAGTTTTAAAAGAAGAATGAATACAATGTATCGTCACAGATGAATACATTTTTAAATTTTTACACACATTAACATCCATCCAAAAGCACATTTACACACTTGCATTGTTAAATACCTAAAAACATACAAATGGTGCTATGCTGTAAATATATTAATGGAAATAGTTTATAAACACTATATAAATACTTTGAAATAAATCATCAGAGACGAATAGACCAAAAATCGTCATGAGTCCAATCCAAATCAGCTAGCAAGCCGACCAAAGACTAATTTTTATATAAATTGACAACAATAGTGTTTAATCATTCATGACATGGCATAATAAATGGCAACTCCATTGTTGAACGCATTCTTCACGGTAACTGTATAGTTGAATGAGACTTATTTTTTTAAATAATGCCTTCATTATAAGCACACACATAACACATCTGTCTGTCAAATTGTGGCCCTCTCTATAAAGTTAACAAACCTAACTAACAAACTAACAAAATGATTGGTGGTGAACCCAAAAGTAAACTCAACAATAAAAAAAATCCTTTCTTCAAAAATGTTCGTCATAATAATCAAATCAAATCAGTACTATAATTTTGTTTGCATTTTTAAAAGTAGCTCGCCAAACGCAAAAAAAATGAACGTTTTTTGTAGTTCACGCATTCGAGCGGCGCTCACAGCAGCATGTAAGGCAAGTAAAATTACATGTGTGTAAAAACTGTCATTTCGAATTTAAAATTCGAGCCGTTTTACTTTTATAAATTGCATTATGCATTTTTATTGCAAATACAGCAAAAAAAAATTTAAATAGTAAAATATATAATTAAATGTGTGATATGTATGTTTAGTTGTTGAAATTTTGAAATTTCGCGCTTGTGGCATGGAATGGAGTTGCAATTTGATTTCTTATTTAAATTCTCTGTTCATTTTATGATGTATTTTCAGCTACGTAATTGTCATACTTAACAAGGTGAGGTTTCAATTCAAACAACTACACACGGCGCAAGCATGAAATTGAATGCGTGTAAAATAAACATGTCAGAAAGGAAGGAGATTTTAAAAGAAAAAAGTAAATTAAATGCGTAACAATTTATGTGTATTTTTATAATAATAGACAGACAACCAGTCAGTTTGACAGACAATGGCTAAAAAAGTGACCAAAAGTTTATTTTTAAACGCTTTATTCCTTGACACGATCCCCCCACATCCATCCAATTTTGAATATTTTAAAGATTACATTGCAGCAGCCTTCATCACAATATCGCATCTGTGTTGAGTGTGGAACTATGTAAAAATCGTAAGTAAACTCAAGTCACTTTTCATTCATCTTGTTTAGCAGTGATTTACACACAATTTTTAAAATCTTTACATCTTTGTTATTTCCCACCTATCCTTAAAATTCAAAAATACCTATTATTAGTGTAAGCCCCAAAGCTAAAATTATCATTTTGTGAATGATAACCTCTCCTCCCCTTCGTTTAAATCAAATGGCGTTTTTTTTTGTCTTGTTGAAAAACAGTTAAAAAGGGAATTTTTAAAAATAATACGGCATAAAACTTCAAAAAAATTCGCTTTTTATCATTACATGCTGCACTGACTGTCTTGTCACACGGCTACATGCATTGTTAGTAACAATGCCTGTTATTTATGCATTTTAAGTTGATAATATCATTGTCATTTTTTAAAACGCCGGATGGTTTGGTGGACGTGGACACACAAATAGATAGATAAACACTCAAAAAGACAGGGACAAGGGAAAGATTGAGACACAATCGTCGCAATAATTGTTTTAAAAGTTGTGTCATTGCATTGTTTGGTGCAACGTAACAGAAGTAATAGAAGCATACAAGGTGGTGGTAGTGGTAGTGGCGGTGTCCTGTGTCAAGCGGTGGCAACAAAAGTTGGTTTGGTGGTGACCATTTTTTTGATGGTGTCGATGTCGGTGAGGTGATATAAGCTTCAACAAGTTGAGATGCGTATCTATCTATGATTATCGTAAAATTTTTAAGAATTGCATGCTATGAAGAAATCACCCCAGAAAGAAGGAATGCAATGTGATGCGCATCTTATTCAAGATTTAAAATGACGATAAGGTGATTATGATATGATGGTTGGTGGTGGTGAGGGTAAGATGAACATGAAACGATTCGTTCGTAGGTATTACGGCATAATATGCTCATCCCATTCAATGGGACCCATTGTAACATAACTTGATCTTTTCTTTAAGTATGCAAATTACATCTTCTTTAAATATCTACATAATATTTCTGTGCGCTTAAAATTATTACAAAAAATGTATCGTAAAAAGAATTTTTTGTCAGTTAAATTTTGAGGAATTTGCATATATTTTTCTTTCTCATCTCAACCATCAACTGAATGAGGTCATAGGTTATGCAACAAGTTACACCTTTATTTTAATAGCTATTCTATTCGTCAGCAGATGAATCGAGAGATGAAACTCCTCTTTTTAGTTGTTGCGCCTATTTTGCCTAATTGCAGCATAACAGCAAGAGACGATGATGGGATGATAATCAAAGACGGGAATGCTAAGAGATGTTCATAAAAAGAACAAAAATATTCAATGTTTGCTTAACCACCGTCATATCAAAAATAATATTTCATCTTTATCAAGCCCGGCCATACAAAATTGTTCATTTTTCCTGCACTTATGCCCATATTCATACAGCTAAGTTGGCACAGAAGACCTTAAGCGTCTCTTCCCCTCATTCCTTAGCGTTTTTATTCATGGATGGGGGTAAAATCATAACAATAATGAATACATCGCATCATACCATACATCGGCAACAATTGCGGTGAAAAAGGAATGTCATGACATGCCTGAGATGCCATAATGGATGATTTGCTTGTAAGCTTTACAAAATACCAATATGTACCTATGCATAATATATAATGCAATCATAATCATTTCTCCTAAAGACATCCCTTCATGTTAATCTTTTTAGGCTCGGGCTCTCGCGTCTTCAAAAAATTCTTATTGGCATCCGCCAAAGAAGTCCACGAGTCTACACGCACTCTAATAACAGCACACGTTATAATCGGCAATGCCGATGCCACAGTGTCGCATATGTTGCCGTTGCCGTCTCCATCATTATAATTTTAATCATTATCGTCATCATTCATTATGCCCCAGAGATATAAATACCAAGGGTCTCGAAATCCAAATCAACGTATCATGAGGTTACGCGAATAGAGCATGTTTTTTTTGAAACGGCAAAAAAATTCATAGTTACCAAAATATATACGTATGATAATATAATATATTTACATATACTTATATATACTTCTTCCATGGCAACTCAAAACTTTTTACATTGGCTTGGATCAAGTTTTTGAAATTTTTCGCCCTGAATCAAATATATCACCAATTATATATTTCCTATGTACCGCTCAACAAGGAGCCGGTACATAGCGAAAAAAAGTTGTTTATTTTCAATTTTCATCGGTATTCGCGTCACATATTCCATAGTTCTGAATAAAAATTTTCTATAGTGATTTAGCCCGTTGATAAATACCTTCACTCCCTGGTTATTCCTTGGTAAGTTCGGAGGAAAATTACTTATAACTTATTACCTGCCTCTGCCTATCCGTTCATTTGTGATAATGCACAATAGTGCATTCTTGTGGCGTCTCTTTTTTATACTGCATCTACAATCTACACCCATTAAATTCACCTCCAATTGTTACTGCGAACGTTTTTTATGTAGTATATAATGTATTACGCACCTTGTTACGTTGCGTATAGTTTTTTACTTCGATACTCATTACAGATTTGTATGTTCTCATTTTTATTCTTATCGATTGAATACGACAGCAAGCAATATAATAGTTCAACGTAACAAATCACACAGACCCCCTGAGCAATACCATGTTCATGTTCAAGAGTACAAAACATGTTCAAAAAATAGATTGATAAAAAAGACACGACTTATTGGCTGCTGCTGCTGCGGGGCCACAAAGAAAATGTAAATCTTCCGTTCCAACTCAGTGGTCATTGCGTAACACCTCTGCTTGCTGCTCAAATCAAAAATTAGCTGTTCATATGTAATTTAAGTTTATGTGTAGGTAGGTAATTTTAATTTACTTTTTTAAAGAAGAACATATTTTTTTCTAATTTCAGGTATGCTTAGCCCAAGTAAATGAACGTGATTACGTGGTAGTTATTTTTTGGTGATGATGTCAAAAAAGGATGGAAATTGCCAAATAATCTCCTGACAAGAGAGAATGTATCATATATCCAATAAAATGGATATGTAATAATAATTTGTGAGACAGATAATAATTGTGCATTGCGTTCATTGAGGCTTGAAATTCCTACTTCCCCACCAAAATTATGGCAATGGCAAACCCTTTATCATTAAATTACATTCAATATGATATCCAATGAAATTCTTTAGATCAGAGATCACTTAAGACTTTTATGAAGAAAAAAAAGTTTACAAGTCACTCCCAAAAGTCCAACAAACTATTTTGAAGCAGTCATTCATTTATCCTCCTCCCAGCATGTTAAGCATTCACAAAGCTCATGATTATACAATTACTCTGTTACTTAAGAAGCTAAAATACACATTATCAGCCCAACTTGAAGAAATACTTTTAAATAATAACAAGCTATTTGATTGTTACCCCCAAAGAAAACAATTTTATTGTCAAATTGACTGCTGATGATTCTAAAGAAAGAAAGACAATTTTTAACAGGCCACGACTTTTACAGTAGACGATGACCACCACATCCCCACATCACTCGTATTGCCACTCAGCAAAACATGAGGATTATTATCGCTATCACATTCCTGATTGATTGACTATACATGAAAATGATCTCTCACATCGCATTACAAACCTACATACCACAAAACGCATTATGATGGTCTTATTATCATATTTCTTTTGAAAGATAACCCCAAAGAGATGGTGGTTGTTGGTGTTGGTGTGTGCATCACGGATTCCCAATAAATCAACGGGATGCCCACTGCACTGTACTTCTGTGAGCTACTAACAAACATCTGGCTTATTAAGAAAAATTTTGCCATGAGCTGCTATGTGTACACGGACGGAGCACCGTTTTTGACCGTTTCGTTCTATAAAAAACATTCTTTATTGCCATCATTACTCTTCAATTTCGATTTAAAGAATGGAACTATAATGATGATGATAGCCAATGCCAAAATGTAAAATAAGGCAAGCCTAGCAAATATGATATGATGTCCGTCTATATTCTATTTTTTTTCTTTTTGGGTGTCCATCCGGGCATGATTGCACACAAGAGTCAGAGAACAGAAAAGCGACACAATGCAATATTGAATATCTTCGCTCGTCGTGCCTTATGATTTTTTTACTTGGTTCACGGTTTGCTCTACTCCCCTTTTTTCTTTTCAAAACCATTCTACTCACTCGGCAGACAGATAATTTTCCTGTCACTGATAAGTAAAACGCTCCGCTCAACAAAGCAGAGCAAAAGTTTATATAGTAATGAAACATCTCAACTCTCAAAAGCAACAGGGCAACAGTAGCTTTTAGCGTGCCATAGTTCATGCCATTTTAAAAGAAAAATGTGACAAGCGCGTCAATAATCAGAGGGTATAAACGGAGCGAAGTAGCAGCGTAAAAAAAAATTGGACGACTTAAATAAGGAACCAGCATACATATTTTTAGGTGGAAAGAATGATGATGGCTACCAAGAGTATTTTCATTCAACTCTCTCAAGTCGAATCAAGTCAGGCCAGGCCATATTACAATACAATGCACACAGACCAGACCAGAAAAACAGCACATCAACATCAAGTAAGAAACGAGCCGATTTATGACAATGATGCCGCACTGAAAATCACGATGATAATGATGAGCGCATTTTTTCATTTTTGTCTTTTTTCATCTTGAAGTCCTGTAATAATAATAATCTTCGTAAATGACACGCAAAGGATAAAAATATAATACAATGTAATGTACTAAAAATATAATGAGCAGAATGATTTTTTGTAGCAGTAACACTAAAGATCAAATCAAGAATTAGGCGGTCAGTAGTCAATAGTATATGAGCTACATAATATCCTAGAGTGGCTCTAATCAATGCAGTGGCAAAGTAGGGGATCGTCCATGATAAATGAAATGACACGGCACGACATCGCTAAACTACATACTATCAATTTGTCAAGGGGAAGTCAGTATGGCCATCCTAATGAAAATAACAGTGATAGTAATGATATCCATGTCACAAATCACCTACACCTTCATAATGTGTCATCTTTATAAAAAATCCAATAAAAAAGTACTCCACTCATCACCGCATTGCAAATTTTATTGTAGTTTTTTTGTTAAAGAAGAAAAAGAAGCATTATTTTCTTCGCTTCATTCATCAAGCAAAGCTAGTCTTCTTAATTGTTATTGTATTCACGCAGTTCATTACGCGAAAATTGTTACAGAAATTTTGTGGGCTTTTTGTGAGTTTTTTTTATTGTTTCACTCATCCTCATCAAAATTATTTACTTTTGTTATCATCGTTAATTTTCTAAGAGCATGTACGCATTTTTTACACGAAAGCAACGATGGTAATAATAAATGGTGATGATATGATAGCGGTAGCACTTTCGGCTTTTTAGTTTTAAAGAATTCTTGCTTAAAATATTTATTGCGTGTTCTCTTTTTGCCGAAGTAATAAATGTTTCTTTACTTGTCTTCGTGTCCGATGATAACAATAAAAAAATTGTTAATTTCAAATTTAGTAAAATTGCAAAAGAATTCTACAAGAAGACAAGCTTGTATTTGATTACCGACGTGATTACTATTACTCCACACGTTCATTTCTTCTAATGTGATGCAATTCAAAAAATTGTAATAATTCTCAGCTTGCAAACTAATCACTCTGCTAGCATAATAATCAAACTACCAGAGTAATCATCAGCTTCGTGATGATAAAAGTATATTTTTTGTGTAGTTCTTGTCTTTTGAGTTGGACGTGGTAAGTAAAAAACCAACTAAACCATATTATTATTCACTGTCCAATTTTTTAAGAAAAAAGAGATAGACATTACATAGAGCAAGAGCATATACATATAGATTATAGCGTTAGGCGAAATGGTAGGTATTCCATGTTTCATTGTCAGGCATCGGGTTTTTTGACAATGGGTTTAGTAGAGATATATCATGACAATAATAATACTCATGTCAACTTTTACACTGTTGAAAAGTTGCAATTTTTTTTTAAATATTTCGCAAAATAAAACAGATCATTAATTTCTTTAAATTTTCAGTTTCAGTTATTATGATAATGAGCCTTCTGCATTCCATGATATACATTCCAGCAACTCTGAATCTGCATACATTAATTATTACGGTATCATCCATTGCTTATAATCAATCATTTTTGTAGAGTGTAGAAAATATAGTTCTGAAGTTTTCCGAGAGTTTTTGTAGCTTATCCAGCGGGCGTCACTAATGAACAGCACCTCAAATTGGTGTTCAAGCTGTGAATTACGTATAAACTATAACTGAAATAACACAACGTAAGTTTTTCCTCTAATGTATATTTTCCATCTTCCCTGCTCACCTCACCAATCTCAGACTAATAACCATAAAATTATAAACATTATCATTAGCGAGCAGCAAACAAGCCCCGAAATTTTTCTCGATGCATTTATTACGAAGTTCTTCCAAAATATTAAAATGAATTGCTTCTCAGCAGTAGTTCAACAACAATGTCATGTGGAAATGTTTAATGGATTGATTCTTTCTTTAATTTCATCTCATACTAACAAAAGAAGAAACCTTAATGCAAGAATTTTTCTCTTCTCTGACTCGCTTTAGCTAGGTATAAAGTATAAACGTACATTGATGCAAGTCTTCTGACTTCATACTTTCATAGCCATTTTAGACCAGGCCAGGTCATCATCATAATAATAATTGTTCTTGTACAAAACGTAATGATTATGGTTATTGGGCGGTAATAACGCTAGTTTTGCACATTGTTATAAAACAGCATAGTGTTGAGTTGACGCTAATAGCAGCACACTGTTTCAATGCATCACTTTAAGCTTCAAATCAGCAAGAATGAAGGACATTGTACTGTAGTAAATAAGATTGGGGTTTATAAGAAAAATGAACTTTTAAAATAGTCAACATAATAATAATAATACAAGAGGCGATTGCTAAAAGAAAATGATGATAGAGGCTCCCCTTTGCGAAATAGCCATACATAAACTGTGACCACTTCGCCATTGGACTGCATAGCACATCTCTTGAGAATTGAGAAAGAAGCGAACTGACATGCAACTCATGAGGGATTATGGTAGGATGCTATTACACGACGTGAGTTATTACCTGTTACAACCTATTCCCTAATATAAAAACTGATTTGTTTCCTCCTATTTTGAATAATAAACATACATAACAAAGCGGCAGAACCGAGTACTAGCAAGATTCACAGCGCTGTTATTATTTAATTTTGTCTTGGAGCAATAATGAATACGCAAACAACAATGGCGATTGCAAATCATTATACAATTTTTTTAACACTCACGCAAATCACGGACACGGAGAGTCATAGCCGGACAGAACAAGGAGGAGGTTCTCAGTTTTGCTGATGGCAATGACGATAAGAAGAGTATGGCTCGAGCTGAGTTGAACTGAGTTCTCTAAACGAAACCATCATATTTTAAACAGACCCATTTTATATTGAACCGAAAATGACTTTGACGATGACGATATTATTGAATTATAATGGCTTTTTACAACAATCAACAGCAGTCAATGGAGATAGGGATTGTAACAGGGAATAACAATGGGTAATACACCTTGAGGGATTTAAAACGTGTGTGATAGAGATTTTGCGATGTCTGAAAAAAATTGTGTTCATGGACGACGTGATAGATAAACGTGTCAGTTTTGTAATGTGTAATAGCTTTTTCTCTTTTTTGACGTTACTATACTCATTGTCTTTAAACCTAAAGGAGAAAATAAATAAATGCCTTATCAATATGCGTAACAGAATAATAGTAAATAACATGGATGCATCGATAGCTTATAAACATATTGTTATTGTTACGCTAGACTGATTATCTACTTATGCATGTAAAAGACTGATTGTGTTTTTGTGTGTATAACAAACTGGATGGTCAAGAGAGTTAGAAATTTTAATTTGAAGCAGGTGCCAACAAGAAATGTTTTTGATCTTGTCTTCAGCATTTTTTTTAAATACGAGGTCCTCAGTCCACATAATAAGCAGCATTCAAAATTGATTTTTAAATACTTTAAGTATGCATGCTTGATGATTGAATTCAGTATTCCAATGAAATGTACCGGTATCATTGCTTAAAGTTCATTGCACAATGACAAGATTTAGTAGTATCCGTGATGAATAATCCTTGTAATCCAACAGTAATTTGGTGGGATTACAAGCGTTGTAAAAGCAAATATGTAAAGTTGTATTAATCGTTATGTTTTGTAAAGGAAGTGAGAAAATTACGCATGTTAGAAAATGTTCAAATACATGCTCCTAATTTATTTCTTCCTTTTGTGTTTTACCAAGTCGTGAATGAATACATCAACTGTGCTGTAACTTCAAATTATTACGCAAAGATACCGTTAACGCTGGAGATTTTATCTTTCCATTCCCCAATATTATACTCTGAAAAATAACTTGCAAAAGGTTTATTTATAAGAGTTCTATATAGCTTATGTGGCACCGTTGAACATTAAAATTAATGTTTTCCGCATGATCATAAATAATTATATGGCATGTGAGGGCGATGAAAACTTACTGACTGAAATAATTGATATTTTACTTTATTTCTAAATGCGAAAATTATACTAATTTTCCATTTTTATTCTTTTCGATTTACATATGGAATTGGCTGAAGCGTTTATTGTCTATTTAAAATATACATGTAAAGAATGAAATATAACTGATTGAATCTCTTTTTTTCTGTGGTCTTAAAAAATCATATGATTGAATATACATCATAAAACATGTAGCTTATTTAAATGTATGTGTTTTAGTGTAATCTGTGATCATGCGTATTTTTTTGTGATTTAAAAATACATCCTAGAAAATACCAAATTTACTTAAAATTATAAAGACACATACACTTAAGTTGTTGAACATTGTTGCATTTAACATATATGTAGATTAAAATAATCATACATTTTTACAAGCTGTTTGGCAATAAACAAACATTTATACATTCTCTCTAAAAAGTGTCTGGTTTTTCTGTGGTCTGGTCATTGATTTGCATTGTGATTGGCCATATACAATAAATAAAATAACACGTGTGCCGTTTTCTCGTTTCTATCTCTGCCTCCATCAAAGGTTTTAGTGATTTTC
>JAQIWN010002472.1:0-15731 GCA_034699025.1 Entomobrya cf. arborea Gr-Col-00668 | reverse complement strand
TTGTCAAATTACACTACTGAATGAGAGCTTTCGATTGAGACATCGTTTTTAGTTATGCGACAAAATCTAGTATTTTTTAGGTTCGCTTAATTACCCACCCTCGTCAGTAGGCGTCTTTAGGGTCCTCCACCGCCTTTGTGCAGAGGAGTACTAACAAAGTGGTGTTGTCAGATTACACTACTGAATGAGAGCTTTCGAATGAGCCATCATTTTTAATTATGTTTTAAAAACATTTTTAATCCTAAAAAGAAAAAAACTTTTTTTTTTGGTTTTTAGCATGCTACTTAGTAACTCCTTTGACGGCCCGGTTTAGCCGCTGATTTACTTGTTGATGATGTTTTCTTGTTCTCCATAACAAGGGCTTTCGAATGTGCTGCTCTTTATGGGGGTCCGCGAAATATTTGCGGAAATAGCAATGTGGCCCAGACCCTGCTTAAAATTCATAGGGTCCTTTGCTTGAAGTTGTGTTCAATAAAAAATATCACTAAACATTATTAAATTGGCAAGCACTAATATATTAACTATACTTTAATATAAATTCATGTAGAATTATTCAAGCAATTTTTATGGAACGAATAATGATATCAACTTTAATACCGACTAATAAGTGGCGTGTTTACGGTTAAATCAAGCACAGTCTTCTTTGAAATATAAAATCCAATAAATGCAAACCCACCTCTGATAAATGGTGAAAGTAAAAATGGGCAGATACTTTTCCTATAGCAAAAGTCTTAAGTATATAATTGAACTACCAGTAGACAGTCTTGATAATACTGTCTTCTGCTGAGAACTGCTGCACAAGGTGAAAGCAACTCTGTCTAAATTCAGTTCCGTTTTCCATTTATGTAGCTACTTGGCCGAATTCAGCCTACTTTAATTGGATAACAGCGACGATAACAAGAAGCAGAAGTTACAACCTTAAAACTCTTCAATACATTTTTATGTAAGATAATATTCCAATCTTATTAACTTTCAAAGTGTCTTATTAACCGCAATATAATTATTGAGTCGTATTATAAAATTGAAAGATTATATGTGTGTGTTTGAAGAATGAAATCTTTCCAATGGGATTACATATCATGATACGCCATCAGATAGACTTAGGTTTTCTTCGAACGCCGTCAAACGGCACTTTCTACTTAATTTTTGCTTTTACAAACGAATATGGACTTCATATAAAACTACTTCTGATGTATGCTATGATTTTTTTACGATTCACGTTCAATTCAAAATACTTCATATGTAGTTTAGTATAAAAAACATAAAATTATACAACTTCCGTATACAAGCATATTTTTTCATCAAAGGACTAATTATACTTTAAGATACGTTATCGTGTACGTGTAATGCATACAAGTTTGTTCTTTGTACGAATAAAAAAATTGCCGTATTAAAAACTGAAATATGAAAAATGATACATGCATGCCTAAAACGAAGCAAATGAACTTGCGTCTAGACATGCTTCATATTCTAATTACAATTTTTTTTACTACGCGTGATTTCTATAGAAAAAACGCATAATAGATTAGATTTTCCAAGAATGAAATTCGATTAGTAGCCAAACAAAAGTTGCAAGCTTAAGTAAAAAACTCAGGGCCTGCTTATCAAAAATTGTCGAATTTCAAATTGGTATTATTTCTAGGATATATAAGGTTATTATTATTCAATTCTATAGAAGGATTCAAGTAACTGTATTTGGTTCAAAGCGGGAAACTAATGTGTGGCAATTCAAAGAGCTAAATTTATGATTTTTCAGAAAGTTAGTTTAATTAGTTTTTGGTCACATTTACATTTAAGTAAATGCTCGTTGGTTTGCGTCACGCGCAAACTTTCTTTGGTAACATCACGAAGCCCAGAGGTTCTAACTATTTTTCGATAATATATAGTTTACAATACCAATTTACAAAAAATCCTACATTACATGTACAAGGCTGGGTCTGTGCTGATAAAAATGTCTTCTTGATTTAACCAACTGCCATTTTTAAAGACATATACTCACTCAGTTAACTTGAAAAGCTTATTTTAATATATTTGAGGCGTTGAAGTTTTTAATAATTAGCTGCTTGAATAAAAGGATTTAGTTGTTGGTGTTTCTGGTAGAACCGTTATTACGCACTTTTGGCGTGGTAATGATTGTTACAGGTTCCTCAAAAACAATCTAGTTTTAGCACACAGATTTTAAATGTAACATGAAGTAGTTTTAAATATTCATAGAAATGGTTTCTAAACTTGTTACGAGGAATATTTTTGTATCAAAAATAATTCGACAAAAATTCGTTTAATAAAAGTAAAATTATACATACTACAGACACAATTGTTAAGATAATAATTTAAAATAAATGCAAAAGCAAATAATATGATGAAAGAATTGTGTGAGCCCGCTAAACACTATTGTAGATATAGGTGAGCCATATTCGTTACACACGCTTATGAGTTAACCAGCTCATTAGAAAAAAATGTAAACTCAATTTATTTGTAATTTTTCATACGAAAAGGCAAAAGGCTGGGTTGTGCGACAAGAAAGTGTTGAATGCAGAAAATTAAAATTGTCTACAAGTTTTAGTGTTCTGCTTTAGAATCCTGTTTCCAAGATTCCATTTAATTTCAACATCATGCAATAATATAATTTGTATTTTAGTTCACAAACATCTTCTACACTAGTTTTTTATCTCTATCCTCTGAATTTTTCGTGTAGTTTGGATTGACTAAAAGTTAAGAATTTTACTGTCAACTGAAAAAAACTAGCAAGAATGTTAGAAGACTCAAAATATAAAAGTGAAATGTGTAAGCATTAATGGTACAGAAACTAATAATCCAGTTCTCAGAAAAAGTCCCACAGAAGTGTTTGGAGTATAAAGCCTAATGAAAAATAGTTGTTTAAAATTATATTATTTCAGCTAATTTTACCGAGAAGCTTTTGAATCGTTAACATACTCTGTGACACGAATGTATTCCCGAGGTACTTAAATTGTAGTCTTTGTATGTCAGGGAAATTTACCATCGATGTTTCCCGGTAGTTAGTTTATTCGCATAAAAACTGAAAATAAATGTTTTGAATGTGTGATTTCCTTTTGGTTGGAGCGTATTAAAATATTTTCTTTCTACGGTTAACAACAAAGGAACCTACGACTTCATGCAAGTAAATTAAAGTTAGTTCTCTTTTTAAAATGCATTTGAAGCAAAACGTTCACATCTTCCGAAGCTTTTTCCTAAACCATACGTAATTGCTTTGCCTTTGTTTAAATTTTCTTTGTAGTTACCACACTACTACGACATCAAGTACCTGAGACCAGCTTTTGGCACCACACAATTTAATAATTTATTGCTATGCAATCCACGAAAAGGATGCCATTGTCTGGTAACGTTAATTAATTGTATTTCCCATATGCCAATTGTTATAAAAACAAATTGAAGTTAAAAAATGAGCTGAAATATGTTTCATAATCACATAATTTTGAATACCTAAAAAACGTATGTTCAAATGGAAAAGAACTAAAAAGGGTTTTATTTTTTTTAAATTTATGGTACAAGCGCACACACAAAAAACTAATAGTAATTTATAGCAAGATGGGTAAATTGCTATTCATACTAAACATCAAAATGTAAAATTTCATGTATTCTACAAGAAACACCCCAACAGCTACTCGTTCAATTAGGAAAGTTTTAATTTTCATGACATTTTTACCATCAGAGACACTTTATATTCAGCATGATTAAACTCTGAGTATCTTGTCATTTTTCGTGATTGTGAACTCATAACAGTACGAGACAAAGGTATTCAAACTTTTGAGTTTTATTAGACGAAAAAAAATAAATTATTTTTAATTTACTTAAAAACGTTGGAGTTGATTGAGATGAAACAATTTTAGTCCTTCTCCTGCAACCGTGAAAGTCGAATTTGTTCGGTTGAAAACATTATATAGAACAGTTCAATTGTCAAACCGTACAATTTCCTTAGAAATTATTTTCTAATAAATTAATTAATTTTTTGGGTAATATATTATTAAAAATATATACTGGTTATGCAACAATTTCAAGGTACGGGGATGTTCTCTAATACAACAAAGAGGCTCTTTCCTTGTAAACCAGTTTTCCTTTTACTTCGTTGCTCAAAAAAGATTACTGATGGAATCGGAATTTCTACAACTTATTGGATCACACTCTTTTTTGCACCAAATCAAAATAATTTGTCGTGTTAAACGGATAAGTTCTCCATCATTGAACATGAGTTGAATGATGGTAAATGAAGCATAGTTTAACATGGTCAGCTGCCCTCTTTTAATCAATTTGGAAAGGTAAGGATTTCTTAAACGATTATATATGGGTTAAGACATTGATTTTTTTCAAAAAAGCAACTCAATTTTTACTATACATGTTCCAATTTTCACTTTTATTTGTTGGAAGGATTACCAAAAGAAAAATCGTTGAACAGACTATCAAAGAGAATATGAGAAACTAAATGGATGCGACAAGTATTTCCCATCTATTATTGGGACACTTTATTGTGTGAGTACTTTATCTCCTTGGATTTCGAAATTGAAATTTACAGTTCAAGAACAATTTGATTTCATTTGAATGTTTTGTAGAAATCATTGGTTCAGTCAAAAATTAATATAAATTCACCCTTCTTGCCTTTCTTCGTGAAGCTAGAAATCAAGTGTAGAAATGTAGTAGCCCAGCCTGAATTTTTAGTTTCTTTTGATACATATTACGGTCATAATAACTTAAAGCATTGGAAACATACCCCTACTTTGAAAATACAACTTATGTATTTTACATTTATAATACTTCTATTGACTATCATTTTATTTAGTCGCGGCAGCCAACCTTGTACATCAATAAAAATGGTGCAAGCAATTAAAAATTACTTTTGCTTACAGTTTTTTTTTTTGTTTTCTTTGTCCAACATTATAGCTTGCACCATAATGCAAGCAGTTGTCATGTTTTACGGTAGTTAATTTTTCAAAAATATGCTACTTTCATGATTAATGGAGTATTTAGAAATGCGGTTTGTAAAAAGGTGCTGAAGTTGAAAATTAATAACTGAAAGTGGTTTTAGGGTAGCAAATAATTTATTTATCAAGGTATAAATTTCTTTACCAAGATCTCGCAACGCAGATTTATAAGAGCATCTCGTATGCCATATAATACAGGCAATTGCATTTGACATTGTGCAAATGAAAATTCTACAAACACCGAAATGAAGAGGATGCGATGATAGTGATGGTACTAAAAGGAAAAATATTTTGACTATTAGTTACGTGAACTACTTACGCTTTATTAGGTCCATGTGGTAGTTGTTAGTAGTTTTGTGAAATCGGGCTTTACTTTTACAAGGTAAATTTCCTAATGAACAATGACAATTTTTGATGTAATTATTATGTATCATAAGCATAAATCACTGCTATAAAATAAACATATATACAGGTTGTAATAGAGATAACACGTTTCTAAACACATTCACGTATGTTAGCACTACCAAAAATTTTACTGACCTAATGAATTATAATGCAAATTAAAACAAAAAAATGCCTTAAGCAAGACAACATGTTTGAACCTACGCCAAAATCAGTTATGTTTCTATTTTTCTAATAACAAGTTAAGCCTATTAAACACAAAATGTAGAAGGCACCTTCATGCTTATGCAATTTGACTAATTTTATACTCAACTGTTATTTGTGAATTTTGAATTCTCATAAGAGGAACAGTTTTCAGTAAAATTACATAAAAACAAAAAAATACATGCATATGTATGTTTCGTAGCATAATCAGTTACGACAATGATTTATTTTCTAACTTTTTTTGTTACTATGTGTTTATATACTCTTTAAACTCAAGATGAAAATAAATACATATATTTTATAGTATCAGAAAAGGTGTGTAAGGAGCTGTATCAATGAATTAGTGTATACGCAATAAGTAGTATTTTTTTTTTAAATTGAATAGAAAACAGCAGTACAAAACATACTTAGTATAAAAAGAAATAAAATATGTGCTAACATCAACGATTGAAGGCATATGTTTAAAATAGAGTGAAAAACTCTTTTGACTAATAATGGCGCATTTTAAGGCTTTAGGAATAACTGCATTGATATACGAGTATACGGTCCTATGACACGTTCAATTAATTAAATTTTAATGAATGACATATTGCACGTATGATATATTTCTGAAAATTGAACTTAAACATTACCAATCTGTATTCAAAGATTTACACAATCATCAAGATTTTTCTGTTATGTGAATGTAATTTGTGTGTACATACATGAAGTACATACATCATAGCGTTCTCCGATATGATGCTAAGTACACAAAGAAGTAATACTTTGAAATAACAAATATCTGTTTTGTTCTTGCTCGTAATACACACATCCAAGGACAACAAAGTGCATTCATCAAAATTGGAGTAATTGCCAATTAAAAACTTTCTCTTAGTTTCAGCACGCTGTATTGTGTATCCTAACCTAGACTGTAGACTTTGAATTATGATTTTATACGATTTGTCTAGGTCTACAGTATGATTGTGGTGTATACTATGTTAACTAAAGTGTTGGTTTGCCTTGTACTTCTGTTTATTGTTTACACTCCCACTAACAATAATCTAAACAAATAACCCATTACTTTACGAAACTCATTATTTCCTGTAACTGCGTTCATTATTTTTCAGACTGCAGGTCAACTTGAAAGATGAAACTTATTTCTTTTTGGTAGTTTTTGGATACAGTTTTGACAAAAGTAAAGTAAAGTAAAAGATTTAAATCAACGACAGGGTTGGCAATAGCTGGAGATTTTTTATTACATTTTTTGTACAGAATTGTAAGCATTTTATCAAAGATAAAAACTTATTTCCAATGTACTTGGGGGTTTGAGCTACCACATCTTTAATCGACACATCGTCGTTATGATTTATTCGAACTGCATCTTATGAAGCTTCCACGGCCCAAACTAACTACATATATATGAAATGTCATTTAAAACATAACGACTGTGGGTACTTATACAGTATTGAACAACTATAGTCCTTACAAAATAAAATACTTCGCCCTAAAATAAGTTTACAGGATGTTTACAAAGTTATTCTAAATAAAACACATTGATTTCCACAACTAAACTGTGTATAATGATTTTAAATATAACAGGGACATTTATGTTGTAATACTTATGTAACATTGATAGTGCAAAAGTTAAAGTAAAAAAATTAGAATTCTCGACTACTTAAATAAATCTTTATTCCTATGACTAGTTGTGATTCAGTTTATTAAGTAGAAGATTCACCTACAAGTACCACATTATAATATTTCCTTGGACAAAAATGACGAATAGGTAGACTTGTTTTGGTGGATGTTTTACTTTGGTTTCTTTAGGTAAGATTGAGTATCGAAATATTTTTGATTTCATTTGAATATTTATCTCAACCAACTCAGGTAATGCAATACATTACTTTACTGAAACCAAAAAAAGACCTGTCAAACAGCCACAAAATATTTAGCTATCTCATATTTAACTGAACACTATTGTTTCCTCTCAGTCGTTCTCAGAGAAAGCAAAACAGAATTCAGTTGATTTAAATTTCTTTTGCTGCTTTACGGTTTTGTTATTTAACGGATCTTTATGTTTGCGTAAGCTAGTCATTGGAATAAAAGGTCTAAAAATATATTATAAAAATTAAAGTACTCTGAATTATGTCTGCTAAGTACAATGCATAACAAAAGTTACGAAGTAATGTTCTAAGAAACTGGAAGGGTAAAGCCCTTCAGAACGTTGTTTATTGTGAGTGTGTTACTCGTCGTTTTTTGTTTGTTAAAAAAAAGGGAAAGATAATTTGATTTCCTAGAATTTATCTGAGTACTCAAGACAGAATTTCTAATTAAGATCTTTTTTTTATTTCGCCTACTTCATTGTTAGATGGTCATATATGGATGAACAAATATTGCTGTGAGAGATTTGAGAACAAATGAGCATCCACTTCGTTCAATTCATAATTACTCTTGAAGGTTGCAAATTGAAACGGTCTATACACTTTTTATTAACTTTTTAGACAGAGCTGGTAGAAAATCCTGAGGATGTATTCCACCCGGCTCCTCATGTTTCACTTATATAACTTCCAATTACTTAAAACAAGTCGATAAATTCGTTCAAAAATTGATTTTCTGAAAAATGAAGACCTCTTTAAAGCTTGTATTCACCAAAAAATCAAATGTACGTATTATCGACTTCAAATTCTTTACATCATTTATTTAAAATCCTTTCCGTTGATAGGAATGCATATGATCAAAACATAGCTAGTTTAATTTTAACACGAATTAATAGGATTTAAAAAACAACGACTTGTAAAAAAGGCAGTCACCATTGAATATAAATCGTTCAGTGTCATCTAACGAATGGATTACCATTAAACATTAGTTTGCATTGAATTTTGATGCTGGGAAAGAATAAAGTATTTGTAAATGTGCAAAATTTGTTGGAAATGATTATATAAGTACAACAAAATCATTAATAATGTGTTTTAAGTATCTGTGCTTCATTTTTAACCGTAACGGAAACATTCAAAATATTTTTGTTTTCCCGTTGAATGACCAACAACTAAGATAGTTTGAATGAATTTGAACTTTTAAAGTTAGATTTAATGGGTTCTACGTAGGTAGCAGCGGGACAGAAGAATTCGTTTCAATTTATAATAAAGTACCGCAAAAAGGTAGCCTTCTTTGAATTGGCTGCTGAAATTGAATTAAATGCTCGAGTGTCGAAGTTAAACAAATTAATGATTTAAGGCGAAATTTACCGTGCTTACTTTATTACTTGGCTTGAAACAAATTATCGAATAAATTCGTACTTATTTAAAATACCATAAAAATATATGAGCTTTGCTCGAATATTTCAAAATAGAATAAAGTTGAGAGTTTTTATTAGTTCTTTGTAGTAGTTACTTTCATGAAGTAAATTCAATGTAATAGCCTGTACAACAACCTAAATTGCGGCCTTATATATTAAATATAATTATACAATTGGAATGTCGAAGCAATTAACAACCTGGATCAAGCATTAGCATGAAAATCGCTAACAATTAACTAGACCATGTAACGTGATATTACAATTTGTCTGATGCAGGGTTGGAAATATATACGTAAAGGTGAGCTTATGTAGATTGTTACTTTTATTGTGGAGAAAAAATGATTTATATAAATACTTATATGCATACTTATGATGTGTGGTTTTAAATTTCCGGCATGGAGAGAAACTTAATTAAATTATGAATTAAGCGAAAAGCATGAAAGGTACTTCTGAATTTACTTGTCATGTTTTGGTAACCTGAAAGACTAACCGGGATCCAGTCCGCACTTCCATGTACTATTTACTTATTCAAGTCTTATTTGCAGCACGTTGGGTAAACATTTTATACATATTTTCTGCATTAACAGGTACAGTTTTAATGAAAATATAAACATCTGTATAAAATATAAATATTTGTACATAAAACTTAATTGTGCAGCTAAAAGTATACTTGAGATCATGATACATTTCTTACGACATCCTTTTTGGTTTTTTTCCTACGAACTTGACGGATATGGAAGGCCCCTTCACATCACGGTACTGTGTGCCTACAATTCTTGTAGGTAATTCCATCCAAAACTGGTTTTCACAAACTAACCAATTGAAAAAAGCTTTTGTGTACTATACTTACCATCTGATTCTTCTGATTATGAAGGATGAACTCTTAAGTTTTTTTAAAAATATTAATCAACTAACGACAAGTGTTTCTTTTTCATTCCCCAAAACAAAAGTATTTGTTCTGTGCAAGAAAAGTAAATAAAATTGTTGAAGTTGATTGAAAAATTTTCGCCAAAATTACAATCAGAAAGATAATATATGGAACTTGTAAAAACTATTAATTAAAAGTTTTAAATTTATTCACGGAGAAAAATAAGAAAACAAATTCTGCTTAGTTGACAAAAAAGTTTTAAATATTTTTTTGTGGATATTTCTTTTTGCAGCATTTGGGGAGTTTTAGACCACATCATTTCTGACAACATTCATGCTAGCCTGTGTACTGTCATAATAAAATGGTATGAAATCATGGACTTGTTTTTGACTCTTTTGTCTTTGCGCTATTTTTTGTTAGTGTTTGTTATTTTTCGGCACACTTTATAATAAAAAGTAAAAAGTATAACTTGAGTTGGTAATATTTATGGGAGAAAGTTCGTTTGTATTGATCCCAAACCACAGCTTGCAAAAATCATTACTTGCCAAAAAAATCAGCTTAAATTAAATATGTTCGATACGATAAGAAACTAAACTTCACATATTATGACACTAACATAATTAGTTTTTGAATTAATACGGTCAGAATTTTGATGAAACCAATCCATTCTGATTTGGCACCTAAATAAAAAATATGACTTAAGCTTACACACATGCATAGACCAAAATTCATTTTATGGGCCAACGAGCATCGTTTGTATCCAACAAAACTGTTACCTTCAACGAAGTTATCAAAACAAGATGTTTAGAAGTGTATTAAACTAGTATTAAATCTATGAATATTTTGCCATGGTACACAATAGAAGTGGTCAGATTGATCAATAGAAAATGTTTTTGATGATGTTATTTTAATTTAGATTCAATCCTTTGTAACGTTTATATCGACAGATTTATTTCACAACTTTGCAAAATATGAAGTTTAATAAATGTTAGTAAAAATCTTTCCAATGCTTTAATCGATATTTTAGTTTCAAGAAAATTTGAAATGTTCTGGTTTTTTATTATAGTAAACTAAGTCGGGCAAGACAACAAAGCAAAGTATAGGTTTTTAAGCTATCCTCAACCAAATAAGGCTATTCAGGATATACTGGTCGCCTGTCTGCTACTGATTAACAACGTGGGGTACACATTATTCAATATTTTAAACCATCCAGCTAGATTTGATTTATGTGCTACTTTGAAATCATCCACGGTTCGAAATTTAATTTGTTTTTCATTTCCGTAGTTACATTGTCTGATGAAATATTTTTCCATCGAGGCTTCCGTAACATATTTTGGAAATCTGAAGCGGCAAGAAAATGAGAAGATTCGAGAAAGCCGATTTTTCTTGGAAGCAAAATTGGAAAATAAATACTCGTACCATTGTCAAGAAAATTGTTTTAAAAAGTGATGCCCGAATTCGTTTATGATGGGTTTGCTCTCAAAAGAAAATATGGTCCTCAGAAAATTGTTTGACTAAAATGAAGAGCAATGACTTGGCTACATTAAAAAAGCTTTTAAGTAATTTAAACTAAACTCGGGGAATATAATGTTCTCAATACGCGTGTTTCTAACATTTTCAGATCTTGACATCTATAAAACGAACCGTAAAGTTAAATTGTTATGGTGCTAGGTCACAGAGTAAAATTTATAGCTGACAAAATTAACATAATTTTAAATATGAAAAATAACGAAATGAGGGCAAAATTGTTCATATCACACATAAATATAAGCATGTTTTTATGGTATAAATTTAAAGTTCACACTTAATTATGATTTGCTAGCTAAAACAGTTAACATTGTTATGCAATCCTTGAATTCAAGTACTTAAAAGAATTCGTTTACAAATTCAGTTCAAGTAAATTCGAGCTTTATTTTTTATGGTGTACCTAAAAACTTTATTCAGCTACAAGACAACATGGCACTGTCTTTTGTCGTCCGAGTTTACAAAACTTGCAAGTTGGCGTTAATATCATATATAATGCTTCGTAAATACGTATGTCAATACCCGTTCAACCTAAACTATAGGAATATGGTAAGGCTTCTTGATTTAGTTTATGAAGGTTGTATTCTCTTTTAAATATCATGCTTGAAATTTCTTATGCATGCATACATACACCATAAATCCACATCATTTGTAGCATACTATACACAGACAACTACGTCGTATTTTTCAACTTTTATCATTTCCTGTGTCAATTTTACGGAATGTTGATGCAGAAAGTAGTGACGAGGTAGCAATTAAAACTTTAACGAACACTAGTTAATATAATTCAAGCAAGTAATTGGACAAAAACTTCATGCAAACAAATTAGAAAAATCTTGTCAGCAAAAAAAAATGTAAGCGTTGTCTTTATACACTAAACAAGTTACCCTTTTTAGGTTTCTGAAGCGTGTTTGAAGCCTCTTTTTGCTTATATTTTGCTTTTAAGGCCTTTGCTAAATGTCATGTTTTTATTCTCCTAAAAGAAATTTTGTTCACTTCTTACATTATTAAATTTTTGTTTTACACCACGCATTCTGTCTTGGTATATGAGAGTTGACAATTTCCGTCTTTTGAAAAAAAATCAGTAACCTGTGAAGGCAAACTCGTTTGGTGAAAGTAAGCTAGTTTTGAAACAGCACTAGTTACAAATTCTCACAATATTTTCAGAAAAAAATATATTAATATTAATTTGTAGCCCATTTAAATCAATATTTTTTACTAATTGATACAAGCCTATTTAAAAGGCCTTACAATTTTAATTTTCTCTGAACCAATTTTCTGATTAAAAGAATACCTTATTTACTAATTAATTTTTCGGATAGCATTTAGCTACTTTTTGAGGAATGACAGTACAAAGTGGAGAACTGGAACTTAAGTTTTGAAACAATGAATTTTTATTCCAAGTAAATAATGCCGGCCTTTCTACAGGGGGTTTTGTCAAAGTAGTGAGAACCCTTTTACACAATTGTTTTGATGACTTATTTAATGAGCAGAATTTCTCTTTGTCTGAAAATATACATGTTGTTTCAAATGCCCTTTGTTATTTATAAAATATGATTTTCAGTATGTTGCGAACTGTAAAATTTGTTATAAAATATTCATTGTATTACATTTTTAAGTGTATCTAAACACTGTATTGATATTCGAAATTTATATCAAGATCTTTTTGAATAAAAATTCGTTCACCAATGTCAGCAAATATATGAGTCATAACAAATCGTGATTCCTTACGATATGAATAATCTTCAAGCTTAAGGCTCTTAGGAAATCTGCTTGGTATGTTTTTACTTTTTGTTGATTTCTTTGTATTAATTTTTGTATCAATTTTATAATGATACCAATCATTTGTATATTTTAAAACAGCTCCATAAAGTATGACAAAGCTTTCCAATTAGATTGAGTTCAGTTGAAAGACAATGCGACTTAAGTTATATTTTGAAGTGCTCACCATCAAGTGAAACATAAAACACGAATCAGATTTTTTTGTCGATATATAAACTACAAAGACGAAATTTAGTATTCAAGTCAAGCTATTATTCTAAACAGTATATAAATATACATTTTTAAATGTTGATAGTTTGTTCCAATATGACACAAGTCTAGTACAAAAGATGTTCCACTTACAAGTACCACGGTCAGTAATTCTAAATTCTAATACTTTCACTCCGAAAACGAGTCTTTTTACAGAGACAAAAAGAACATTTTAAATAAGGTCAACAAGGCAGAACCCTTCATATTTATATTGGCTCATTTGTAAACAATAGTTTTTTTTTCAAATTTACGGAACATTTTTGTAGAATTTTATCTTCACTACTTATTCTGTTACAAAAGAATCATATCAAAGTGTAAATACTTATAAGCTTTCTAATATGTATTTAAATAAAGCTTTTTAAGCATGAAATGTCTTTCGTAAATATATTCTAGAAAAATAATTATAAACTATTTATGAGTGCCCTGGTTTGGCCACATTTGTTTCAAGGTTTTGTGACTATGGTTTTAAGTACGTACCCATACACATTCCTTTTATTTGTTCACGTTATTTATATAATTGCATGAGAAAATTTCTTAAAAGTATCAAGTTTAGGTTCCATTTAAAAAGGTTCCCTCGTTTACTTAATTCACAACCGATATCTAAAATTAATCTTACTTATTATATGACAATTAAAAATTTGTTACAAAATCAAAGTTGTTTTGCCAATGAAACATTAAAAGGTATTTTGATATAAAATACTGATGATACCTGTTTATAGAACATTACATAAGTGAATCTGTGTACAAACCAATGAATGTAGTTTCGTTTGACATTAATATATCTATTTCAGATAATCAGCGTTTACCCATAAAAAAGAAAAGAAAAATAGCGCATTCGCTTCTCTATGTTCCTTTAACTACATATTCTACAGAACCTTATTCCAAGGCCACACACAAATGAATAAGGTTTTGGGACGAGCTTAATTTATTTCTATACACTAATCCATTTCCAATCAAAATTGCTAATTAAGGTGCATAGAAAAGTTCTGCAGCTGCGTTGTGTTCGGATTAAATGCACACTCTGCTAAGGTCTGATTAAGTAGGGTCTGCTATCTGTTTTGAGAGATAAATTCCTCCGTGTGAACAGTTTACGTTACCGACTTACGTCCATACCATTTGAGTTCCAGTTCCTGTCACAAAAACAAATATATTGGTAACACTGGGACAAAGAAGATTTTTACCGTAGAGTACGTTGGGTGTTCAACTAAAGCAACTGATAATGTAATAATCCTTTGAATTTTAGTACTAAGTTTGCACAAATCGTATTTTTTAGATCTGTGCACTCTCCATTTTTAATAGTAAATTGTTTTTCATACAGGATACACAGTGTGGGTTTTTACAGTGTTCTTTTTTGATATCCAAAATCATCAGAAATGTTGATTTTATTTTCTCCTTTGAGAGCTGTGTCCCATCAAAAATGTAGAATAGTATATTTTAGAATGAAAAGAAAGCATTAATTATACCAATGGTTGTGCTACTCTTGTTACTATGGTACAATGTTAAATCATTTCTGTCAGGTAATTTAGGATACTCATAGTGCTTGCGTAAATATTTATTTTACTAGCGTCAGTTTTAAGTCAGTTGACTTTAAAAATATCATGCTACAACAGTCACCGACGATTTATAAGCTCTCAAACTTGTAGATTATAATTCAGCAGAATGATATGCATAACTAGACATGAAAAGATTGTGTAAATGTGTTTATTAAAGATAAAAACGTGCATATGAAAAAATGAAAGATTGCGGAGATGCTAAATAACTGCCGTGATTTCTCAACTGCATTTGGACCATATGATAACTTACAAACATTATTTTTGGCATTTATTTTTTATAAAAAAAACAACAATCAACAGTCATACATATTGAGTTCAAAATATATACAAACTTACAATAATCAGTCACTGGAATATTTTAATTTTTTTTACAAATTAGCTATTGACGAACTCGGTGAAACTGGAGCAGTAACCACACAGGAAACAGAATCATGTTCACTCAAGCAATCAAAATAAATGTCACTTTCTGTAGACTGTTGCGGTAATAATTTTGTGGTTAATACTGTTCCTCCACATTCCTCATAAGTGCTGACAAGACATGTTGGTTTCATATGGAATCGTGGACTAGGACTTCGAACAAAACTATTTCGACAGCTTCTCTCTGAACTATTTCTAGTGGCATTCCCTGTGGTATGACCTGGTGTTACTAATGTTCCCGTATACGTGCCATTTGAAACAGTAACGTGATATCCGGTAAACCGCATACTTCTTCTTTGCAGACTTGTTTTACGTACGAATGGAACCCAGCTTGGAATGATGGATCTGAACATTTCCCGAAACTTGTTGTTCAGGAATGCATACAGCACAGGATTTATGCTACTGTTCCAACTACCCAACCATTGTGCAAGTGGATATGATATGTCCAAAATATCAATCTCCCAGTCACTTAGATGTGTAGAGAATTTAATTCGTGTGACTATAAT
>JAQIWN010002471.1:0-15732 GCA_034699025.1 Entomobrya cf. arborea Gr-Col-00668 | reverse complement strand
TTGCAGTATGATTTTGAAACAGTCATTATAGCATACACGCAACTTGTCCAATACTACTGGAGATACAGGACACCATAGACTGTTGCAGTAAACCGAAGAAAAATATGTTCTGAACAGATACACCTTCACATCATTGCTGCAGCGGTAAAAACGGGACTTAATTAAATTTGCGGTAATGTAGAGTTCTCTCCTTCGTCTTAGTAGCTCTTCATGGTCCCGATTATTGCAGTTAATGTCAAACCCCAAGTATCGAACTGTTTCACTCCAATGTAAAACTTTTCCACATAATCTTATTAGAGGTCTAGAGACGTCATATGAGCTTTCTCCAAACAATTGACACATACTTTTTGTTGGATTAAACTTCAGGTCATGATCAGCCGCATATTCTTCACATATTTTAAGTAAATTTTTCATTGCTTGAATGCTGGTAGTAAGCAAACATACATCATCCGCGTAAATCGCATGGTTGAAGATTGTATTTCCTATTCGACATCCAAAGCCACTGTCTGTCAACTTTATACTAAGGTCATTCAAGTACACTGAGAAAAATGGGGCTGAACAAACTCCTCCTTGACGAACCGACGTTAAAACCGGAAACGCCCTTGACAGAGTGCTATATATATATTATGCTATATTATGAATAGCTGTTGCTTCAAAACGCTACCCATCACCGGTTATTTTTTGCCAACTCATTCAACTACGTTGACATCGATAATACATTTTATTACATTTCATTTCCCAAAGTCATCATCCATTCTTGACAACCCAAGCAAAAGTAGTTCCAGCAGCGCAACCCATTTCAATAAAAGTCGAAAAAAGAAGAATGATAATATATTGGCTTGCTTTATTTAGATAGGTTAAGTCTAGTCTGTATTTTTCTGTTGTCTGTCGTTTGTATAGTCAACCAAAAGAAATGAATGATATGTCCTTAAAAAAGATCATCTGCGAAAATAATGTTGAACATGTCCCTGCCTTCAATCAGCAAGACAAGAAAAAAACGAAATTTGTATCATGATCACTTTGATGCATCATCTTTCTCGTGCTCTTGCGATCTTTTTACCAGAAAAATTGCAATATTAAGAAAGTGATAAAATAACACATAAAAAAGCATATCATCATCACCGTTATCAGACCAGACTACTAACGTAACATCATCAGATGAAATCTACATTTTTTTAAAAGTAAACTCTTTTCGTTTTCCTTTTTTATTTGCTTTTCTTTTCTGTTTGTCGGGTAATATTGGCTAACAGTTTAGTGTATCATCATCACCATGCAAAAACGAGTGAAATGACTCTGGATAAAAATCTACACTATGTATAAAGCGGGTAGGGAAATGTGTAAAAATACATTTTCCCTGGAGAAACCTTTAAAAAATCGCATGAATGCTCTACACAAACCAATTTGACATGAAACAAGAAACTCTCTTTAAGCTTGTGTCTCTTTTTATATCACATTTGGTTACGTTACTTTGCGTTATATTATAGAGGTTTTGGTATATTTGGTAGGTATTATGGAATAAACTACCCAACTATATGAAAGTGGGTGAGAAAAGTTATGACAAATTTAAGGAAGGTTGCGTAATTATATTAGTTTTTGATATAATGGTTACGTTATGCCACCAATTTACATATTTTTAACTCTTATTTTCACTCGATTACCTAGTCATCGAAATTGTCATCAATACTTAAAATCTTAAAATCCAGCATGAAAAAGTTGAAATTTAGCAAGTAAAAAATGAAATACCGTAGACTAATCCATCAACACAACATTTGTATACATATTTAATTTTAATTATCAATGTTTAACTTGTCGCCGTATAGAAACCAGTACTCTTGAAGTATCATGGAAAAATGAATAAAAGTACAATTTCACTTTCAAAAAACTACGAGTCCATTGCTACATGATTGCTACCCTACCAAAATAAAGTCAACAGTTGCTCAACTTTTTATTTGACGGTTCGCTTCGTTTTCGTTACAAATAATTAATGAGTTTAGAAAAATACAATTATAAATTGTTGTAAACTTTATGCTACACACATTATACTCAAATACTTTTTACAAAGGACTTTCATAATTTTCCCCTTTTTGGGAACCGAAGAACTCCGTCAGTTTGCTGGACCAGTATGATTTATAATGTATTATTTCATATTCATTGAAATGGAAATATAATGATGATGCATACACCGTTTTTGTCGAATTTAAACAAAATATGGCACTCATTTATTTCCATCTGGTTAGAAAATCTAGTTTGAGTTGGTTACATGGCCTATTGTATTGCTGCATTGAATTCTTAACGACAAAAACGTTAGGCAGTTGAATGGTGAATCAAAACATGGTTTCGAGACAAAGCCTTTATGCTCTTTTGATACATTCCATTTCATAAAATAAATTGTTCCATCTCCATTTTAAAAAACCCAGTAAAATTGTCCGTCCATCAAAAAACAAATCTTGTAAGCAATCTTGACGACTAAATCGTTACATAAAAATATTATTTTTAACTCCATTAGAATATTAGAAAATGAATATACACATCAGAGCAATTTTGGGGGACATCTATCCACAGCGTGGACTTTATCGAAACAGAAACACTTAAGGTTCTATTCTATCAGAGTAACTCTTAACAATTGTCCTCTCTCTGTTGAATAGCTTTAAATTTAAGCTTTTAATTGTGTGAAGATTATACGCATATAACAATTAAAAATAAGTTACTTTGAAATATCATAAAATAATTTATATCTTTTAACTTACGTGAAGCAAGCCAACTCTAAGTAGCTGGTTCAGCTGCAGTCTCACCCGATCACAGAGGAGTAGGATATTTTCTCGGTGTTCATGAGTTGTATACGCGGAATCGGTAAAGTCCTGTGAACCAAAAAAAATTAACACGAAATAAAAAATTGAACAAGTTTTCTCCTTTTAAAAACATCATGCCATTCCACTTTAATTTATTGATGTCTTTATGGCGTTTCCTTTCATTTTCATTCTTTTGCTTTTAATTACCTTTTTATAGTATTTTATAGACTGAATTATGGGCATTTTCTACAGTAAATGAGCAAAGTAAAAGCTTAAGTGATCTCATATAACTTTGTCTTGACTTGATGCGTTTCGTCATTAACACAGCCCCTTCACAAGTTTGTTAGACAAAAAGGCAATTAAGTGAATTTGTAAAATAGCGAAACCATTTCTCAGCATCAGACTACTTTATTAGGCGATTATTTTCAAACTATAAATTTTTGTGGAATGTATACATTGTCTTCCATCCCAACTTACTTGTATTCTTTCCAGGATGAACTCCAGAGTAGCCGGAAGTTGTTGTCTGGCTTGTGGTCCCACAAAAGTCATCTTGGTTACCTCGACTTGGTCGAGAAAGCGTTGCAATGATGAGCTCACCGAGAGGTTCCCATCCCATTCATCCTTCAAAATAAATAAATAAACACAATTTAAAAGTTTGCCCCTTTCAAATATTTATTTATTTATAGAAACGATCATAATTTATTGCATCCCATATCATCAGGGACCAGCCTTATTTTTCCTATTTGAACATAAATAATGTACCATTATCGCTTTACCCCACACCCCCTTTCAAAACCAAAGGGGATCCCATTTACCCAAATAAATATAAAGGCCATAAATTTTTGCTTTACAAAAATGTGAACATTAACTCAATTCACATTCCATCAAATTAAACCACATTTTATTATCTGTCTTTTTTTGCATCCAGCAAACAGCGTTACTCCACTAAATGCAAAAAAGACAAAAAAAGAGGATTAAACCCTTTTTACCCCATCATTACATTTCACTAGTGAATTAGGTATGTTTTTTTTGCTGTTCTCGTTCAAACAAAAAAGACGGAGCAGGAGCAAAATAAAAAGTCATAACTAAACCCTCAAATGACCCATTAAGGTCAAACTGATGAACTGCTTTTTTCATCGAAAAGTACACAGAAAAAAATATCCTTTCGTGTGAAGTTATATAGGATCGCGTCCACGTACACTCTAAACTACTCCATTGCTTCATTTGCTCTCCATCCCCAACATTACATGATATCATTGTTACACAAGTAGCGAAAGTCTAAACTTATCTTCTTTTTTTTCTTCCACCGACCGAAAAAAGTTGAGAGTGAGAGACCAAGGACCAGATGCAATTCGGTTTGTGTGGTTTGGTTT
Source organism: Entomobrya cf. arborea Gr-Col-00668 (assembly GCA_034699025.1). Classification (NCBI taxonomy): domain Eukaryota; kingdom Metazoa; phylum Arthropoda; class Collembola; order Entomobryomorpha; family Entomobryidae; genus Entomobrya; species Entomobrya cf. arborea Gr-Col-00668. The sequence continues at coordinate 11,570 of JAQIWN010002471.1, read as the reverse complement.
TCGGCTTATAAGTAATTCTGTCGCATAGTCACATTGACTTTATATCATTTGATACGATAGGATGCAGAGAAAAGTGACCTTTTTTCTGCTTTCACCGAAAAAAATACTGAACAGAATTACAGACGTTGGGCACGCCATGATTATATGGCAATGGTGAATGTTTTGGTATAGTTGGGTTTCTACTTGGCTTTAAATGTACATTCCTGAAAAATGATGTCCCCAATGAATTTCGGCAAGGTTTCATCTATCACATAAGTTTTTACTCTCGTTTCTTTTTTAGACGATTACTGTGCTGAAAGCTGATATTAAGCTTGTATGTTGTACTAAACCTGTCTTATGTCGGACTGAAGTAGTGATGGTAAAAAATTTTTAAGGTACCCTGCCATGCGAACAAGGCTATATTTTCTTTGATGTCGTTTTGTATTGGAAAAAGGATGAGTAAAGGAGTTTTGAGCTGTCGACTGAGTGGCGAATAATTTTCCATTACACAAAAAAAACCCATCATGTTCCTACCAAACCAAACCAAGTAGAAAAAATGAAACGAAGGGATGCGTTTATTTATTTATTTTAAATGGTAATCAGAAAAAATAGATTAAGGAAAATGTTTAATCCTAATTTGTTGTAATGTTTTCTTTGGCAAAATTAATACGACGGAGCCGAATGAAGCTTGCGCTTTCAGCTCCGTTATAATGTCTGGGAATGACGATAGGATGATGATAGTGAAAGCTTGAAAGAGATGGAAAAGTAAATAGTGTGCATGCACTTAATGTGTTTTTCTGGGTGATTAAACTTTATATTTTTTTTTGTAATGGCAAGTTTATTAATGGTTTAATTACACCACTTGTCTAAAGTATCATCAAGTGAAATTAATGGGCAATAGTTATGTTAGGAATTAGCACGCAACGTGATGTAATGTGAACATGTTCATGTTTGTAAATTGCATCAGTCGTCACCAGATTTTGCTTAAAAATAGTTTACAGCTCTGTTCTTTGCAGCTGCTATAATATAAGATCATTAGCTGGTATAATTAAAAATGCCATTTTTACTTGAAGAAAATGCACTGCACACATATTACTTCCTTTCAACGAACGAGCAACGACACAGTTTTGTGGAATACCACAATTTCAGTTGAGTGAATTGAGTGAGTGAGTTGAACAAACAAATGAAATTAGCGGCTACAAAACCGAATCAAATGTGTATTCAAGAAAGAAACTGGTAGAGTAACAATAATCAGAGGAAATCAGAACAAGTGGCTTGTGCACTTCTACTTGTGTTTGTCCCTGAAAAAGTTATTTTTCTCTCTCTATGTGAAAATACTCTCTAATTGTAAATATTTCAGATTGGAAGTTGGTTGGAGGAACAAGTTTTTACATTAATTAGTTGAGTTACAACTCAACAAAAAAAGAAGATGAACAAGAGAGGAACCTCATTACAATCATATAGAAAAAAATACAAAAGTTTTCATAGGGCCTCTCTGGAAATACTCAACTAAACTGAGGGTATATTCAAGAGAGAAAGTTGTAAAAATGATTAAAATGTTGTGAAAACGGAAAGTAGAGACATAGACAAAAAAGATGTAATACAGCAGATCACAGTAGGGTGCTGTATAAAATAGTTTCAAACTATCAAAGTTTCCTGGAAGACAAACCAGTAATTTTAATCCTCTATTTTTAAAGTTTGTCTCAAAATACCCCAACAGCTAAATTTACGTTTGTACATTTGATTTAGTTTTAAAATGAGTAATTAAATATTTTGTTATGTTTTAATGTGGATACATACCTCTTTGGGATTCCTGTTGGGCGGGTTGGCGGATGGACAGGCGACAAGAGATGCTGCCGAGTCCACCACGCCATCTTTGACAACATAGTGGATGAGGTCCATGGCTCTTCTCATTTGGCAAAAGACAGTATCACGATTTTCCCTTGCGGAAATGCTTTCGGGATGCCTTAGACAAGTCTATAGAGAAAAAAATATACATACAAATACAGACAAAAATGCAACAGGCAAAATTTTTTTTTATTTTTTTTTCTGAAGAATTTTTTTGATAAAAATAGTTTTTTAATATAATTTTATTTTTCGGATTGTGGTTTAGGTTGAAAAAGTGGTCTAGTCATGTTTATGATTAGAAAAGGAAAACTAAATGTCAAAGGTTAAATTTCTTTTTATAGGACAAATCTGTCATTTAATTTGCGAGAAAGGCAAAGGGTGGTGTGGGAATTCGCTAGAAAATTTTGTACGAAATCATTTTCTTTGGAATGTGTATTTATTTTGCAGAGAGATGGCCCAACAAAATGAAAATACAGCCATGCCAAAGAAGAATCTCTAGAGAAAAAGGAGAAACCTTATTTAAGTTTTATAAACAAAGCAGTAGTACAGAGCTAGACCAGAGCAGAGTCAGAGCCCTTTTGATTCCACTCATTTTCTCAGACTTAATAATATTACGCAAAAGGGAGCTTGAGAAGACTTTGTCAGAAGAGAATCCAGGAATTCCTTTCTCTTACGTCCGTCATTTCATCATCATTTCTATCAAAGAGAGTCATGAGAGGATTTAAGTACAAAATACTTTACACACAAGTACAAGACATTTTGTTCGTTCGTTTGTTCATAAGAATAGGAACCAAGCACATGACGACATTCTTTTTTCTAATATAATTTTGTGGAATAAATGTACATATAACCATTCTAAAAGTTTACAGTGCAGAAAATAATATAATATTATGGAAGTTAGAACAAATTGAAGGAAATCTTGTTCATTTTTTTCCATACTACAGAACTACACTAAATATGTTTTCTCAAATAAACCAATGTACTATGTACAATGTGAGAGTAAACTGAATTGAATGCGTGGGATTTTCCAAGACATGAACAGTGTATATTCTTCTCGAATATCTCTGTTTAGGATGATTTGTCAGTGGTCTGGTATAGGAGTCCATGGTTTGAAAAAAAGAATGAAAGATTTTCATTCATTCTCATCATTTTCTTATCTTCTTTATTTCTTATCCTCCATAACATGTGTGTTTTCAACATTAACTGTACGAAATAAGATGAAGAATGCTTTAAGATTTAAGAAGATATATTTTTAGTATGTTTCCTTAGCCTGTCATGGCTATGTTAACAAAAAAAGAAATCCCTCAATTTCCTCCGGGTTTTAAAGATAACACAGTACACACTACGAACGTGGACAATAACAGCAGAAAAGTAATGCAGTGGCATGGAATGTAGAGAGATAAGAAGAGATATTCATTTGTTCACCCGACCCAAGCTACACAAAAGCTTGAAACGTAGAAAAAAGTAACTTGATCAATGATAGGGCATGTCTTGCTTGGTCTAAATCTCGAATCAAATCTTCCTTCTTCAATATTTGTCAGGTCAGGAGTTATGAACTGAACGTACAGACAAAATATATGAGTGTAGGGGTAAAATGAGACTAGTTCATTATCTTCCAATCTTATCCAATAGGCAGAGGATTTTGCAATGTCACGCTCGCTCCTGCCGTGCCGATGCGAGGCAGAAGCCTGCTTTTGTGGAAGTGGAGAAGTATGTGTGTAATTTGATTACTTTGAAACAAGATGTTAAATTAAGAAAGCAGCTTGCCTTTTTCCAGAAAGAATTCCTTCTAAAGGAATCCTTCGATGATGACGACGGTGGCATAATGAACTGGAAAAAAATGTACATAGCTTTGTAAAATAAAACGTCAACAAAAATGCCTGTAGGCAGATAAATAAAGATATTATTTAGACCGCCTTTCATTTCAAACTGTGCAGCGTATTTTATCACCACTCAAACAATTTCCTGTTGAAGAGCACACTCTCAATCAAGTCAGTATAAAAATGTCTACAGTATTTTTTCTATCATTATTCCTGCAGCTAAGATGCCTTCAGCTCTTAAAAGAAAAAAACAAACAAATCTCTCACCCCTTTTTTCTCACTCAGACTAAGAGATGGACTATTAATTTTTCAGGAAATATCTTTAGGGGAAAAACGAGTCTAAAAAGCATAATAGCAGTAACAACAACTGATTATTATTTTCTTTAAAAAAAATCATACAAAAGCGGAAGCCTTTTTATATCAATACCAACTTTCTACAGGAACAAACTTTATTTTACAAAGATGGAGTCTCAAGAAAGCAGAGAAAGCTTAATGTGGATAGATATAGAAAAAGGGAATATAGCAGTCAAGTCAGTAAAACTATTTTGAAAAGATGATTCCTTTTTTTCTTGATTCAAAAGAGCAGCAAAACAGCTATTCTCAATAATTCTCAACTCATCTCTCTCTGGCTTTCTCTCTCTGAGCCGAGCTGAAAGAGAATGAGAGTCACACTGAATTACTGATAGATAAAGTGTGTCATTAGCGAAAAAAGAGAAAGTGGAATGTCACATTCAACTGCAGAACATCATCTTAAAAGCTTTCTCCCTCTCACACAAAGCCCTCATCTAAAAAATACAAACTTTTGTAAAGGAAAACGAAGAGAAAACGGGCAAAGTGTATATCGCTTCAAAGAAAATGGGAGAAGCAAATGTGTAAATGCTCTTTACATAAAATGGCCATGTTAAGTTGAGATAAAGTAAAGTAGATATCATAGGAATGAAGAATTATACAAATCTCTCACCGTCATCGTCATCTAAGAAGATTCAGTGTAGTAGCATAAGTGTCGTTTTACATTCTGTTTTGCTAGAGTACGAGTAGTGAAGTTAAAAGGAAGTAGTGGCTCGCATTACATAATAGCTCACACTCACAACTCACCTGGCGTTGATGAGCTGAGTATATGTACGTTTTCTAAAATACCAGCTAGAGATCCTATTTAATTTCCTGCTATCATTTTAGGCAGTCAATTATTAAGTAAGGTTGGGGAGCAAGAGTTGGAGTTCCTTCTCGCTCTTTGGGAGTCAGATCCAACTCCTGCTCCCCAACTGAAGTAGGCTTATAGTTAAAGTAGAAAAGACAAAAGCGTATTTGAAACACAAGAAGAATCAACATGAAAGGTATGTATCTCTGCATACTCAATACTTTAGAAATGATTTTTTTATGTTTTCAAAATATATTTTAATTTAAAAAAACATTTTAACGCCAAATATTTTTAAAAGTCACAAAGGATGATTTCCCCAAATAACAGTTTATAATGGAAGCGGTGTGACGATTTGGAACTCGTGATACAACAGTGCTCCCCATAAAATCTAATCTAATTTAAAATTGTGTCTCATATTTCTACTCTTTTTTTTAAATCTGTACGATAAAGACATGAATGATAACTACCTGACTTGTTGTTGCTGTATTGTTAGCATGCGTTTGCGGAAATGTACAATGTGCAATTCTGTATATAGAGGAGCACCAACAAACACATTGAACTTTACTTGGCTTCTTATTCTTTATCTTTTTAGACCTTTTTTAGAAGTTGTGAAATACCCACAAAATACAACATCTTAAACTTACTCCCAGTCTCCAAAAAAACTTACATGCTATAGTCTAAAGTCTAAACTACTCATCGGCTCTTTTCCCTTGTTTTCTTGTGTTGTTTATTGTACACTGCCAGTCGTAAGAGATTTCTATATTTTCTTTTGTAAGCTTTCCCTGTCTCAACTCTTCCCATTTTTATTTTTCCAGCTCCTTTGTTGTCTCCTTGAATTCCTCTTATTTTGACAGCAGCCTTAAGATGATCATCATGAAGATCATACAGTCAACTAGCGGAAAAAAGAGCAAGTGCTGAAGTGCGGGGAGCATCAAGTAGCTTTATAACATGCTCTACATAACAATAATTTTCTTAGTCCGAAAGACCACCAAAATTAAGCTCCCATTTTCTTCAAAAAAAAGTATTTTTTCTTACAATTCCTTACAAGGAAGGTAGACAGATAGGTACTTTCTTTTCACAGCTCTTTTTCTCTCATTGTTTACTTATGGCTTATACATCTTTTAAAAGAAGTTTTCACAACGAGCGAGGTCGCATAAACAGACCACCTTACACAGTCTTTCACAGAGAATCACCATCATCATCATCGAAACTATAAAGAAAAGACTCTCTGTTCTGTTTGTATGCTCCTCTTTCACATCTTCAACATCCTTCGTCTTTAACATTCATTTGAAAAGAGCGAGGGAATGAGTCCCAGTAGCATATTAAATGGCAAAATAAAAAGGCCTTCAATGTGTACACAAGGGAGCAAGAGAAAGAAAGCACAAAAACATCCAACCCAGCCATCCGACATCCAACCAGGGTCACAAAAAATTAACCGAACAAGCTTGTTAGAAAAAAAAGCTTTCTCTTATTTCTTCAGGTCTCCCTCTTTCTACAAGTTATTTAATTGAATTTCATACACTTCCAAGAAGTACATATACCGTTCCTTCATCTTCACAACTGTAATCAACAAAAAAAGAATGAAGAATAGGTTGGAAGAAAACATGTTCGCAGTTCGCATGCACAGGCGTGTGAGTAGAATGTGTATTCTATTTCCTTTTTTGTTAAAAAAATTGCAAAAAGTGTACTTCTTCGAATAAATTTGTTGAAAATTCCCTTTTTATTCGTTCGTGTTCCTTGTTCAGGAAATTAAAGTAATTTTTATGTAATGAAAATTGCACTAATGAATGAATATATGCTGAAAAAAGGTAAAAGCCAGTCGACAACATAAGGTTAGGTTCCTTTTTGAAAAAAATTGATTAAATGAACTATAAAGCAGTATAATGATTCTTTTTTAGAATACACTTTTTATGCAAACTTTATAATTTATTTAACCTCCAAGCTAAGCTTTGAAGGGAAAAACACGTCAAAATCATCAGCCTTTAATATTACAGCTATTCGACAACATCAAAGCGGCTAGTGGCAGAGCGTTCATTTTTTTACTTTTCGCAAAAAAAATCCAGACAGTTACGCCATGCCCTGCTCTGTCATGCCATCACCCCATATGAACAGCAGTCTGCATCCATATTTTAGTCTGAAGGAATTTTCTTCCGATTTTTCAACTAATAAAAAGAATTCTAGTAGTCTAGAGAGTTTTCTGTGTGCCCTGGAAAAATAGGGAAATGCAGATGAGATGTATGAGAAGATGTCTATGACAAAAAAGAGAGAAGAACTAATGATGCAAATGGAATTGAATTCCAAAAAATGGTACAAGTACCAAGTAGACACATAAATATTAATAGGTTTACAGACAGTAAGATACATACAGAGGCACAAGGCATGTCAGATCTCAGGCAAGGCTCGAGTAAAAGTACCCTTATAAATATTACTTATTATAATGTATGGAGATTAAATGCTTCCTATTTAAAATACAGAGGCACATGTAAAAAACTATATAATAAAGGCAGAATAATGAAAGATGAAATACTACACGAAGGCACCTTTTTCCCTTCTTGTTTAGTTGGTAAAGTGTTGCATATGCAAATCAACTTGAAGTTTTTTTTATTTCATTCCTAGAATTTTTTTTAATGAGAAGGGAATTTTCCACTAGATTTTATTGTCGAACGAGCTGTCTGTTTTTCTCTTTTGTTCGGTTTGCTGTTTCTCTCACACTTTTCATTTTCATTTCCATTCCAGCATCACAACTAAAGCTTTTTCGTAGAAAAGTGATTCCGATTCCACGTCATCCTCATTTTCCCATGGGCAGCGTTTACATTTACGTTCAAAATTCCAGCAGTTGAATAGTGGCTTGTGCAAATAAAATTTTTATAGGATCTCTGCTCAACTCTCTCTCATCATCATCGCCTCTCTTTTTACCAGGCCAGGATATGAGAGTACATTTCCTTTCTCTGCCTTGCTCCCAGCTCAATAGAATGAATATATAGACATCACACTATGATCACACGATCATCATCATCACCGCCAGAAGGAAATGACAACAGCAACTTTTTTATAGAAGCCCAGCGTCGAAAAGGCGTCGTCGGCAGTCAGTCAACCAGAGACCAAGGAAGAAAAAAGAGAGACCTTTTTCATCTCGTTTCTCTCTTCCTCTAAAAATGTCAAATGTCATCACCTCACTTGGTTTACCATGTTAATCAAAAAATGAATGAATACTGACGGATCTGACAACGCAATATACAAATCAAATTACTACAGTATCAGCATTGCTATAAAGCTCACACCACCGTCACACCGTCTCTTTCTCCAACTTACACTGCATTTATTCTGGCTTAACATTATTTCTATAACTTGGTTTTCTGCTGAGCTGAACATTGAAAATGGAACAGAAATATTTTGTCTTCCTTTTTCCCCTTGACTCTACTTGTCAGTATATTTATCTCTGTGTACATTATATTCGCATTAAGATTCTTTCAGAGTTTGTAAGATAGTTTAATTAACTTCATTTCACAGGGCACGCGTTATAATTATACGCTATTCTGAATTCTAATGCTGGCTTTGGCTTGACTGATATTCTGATGATCTTTCTTTAGAAAATCCTGGCTGGCTGAGAGTCGGGCGAGAGTGAGAACCAGGCCATTACACGTTCATTACATGCTTGATAGAGAGTTTAGAGGGACAAGGGCAAAGGGGAAAAACAATGGTAGTGCATAACATTTTTTTGGATTATAATTATAATTAAGTCAAAATATAATTTTTATATGAAATGAATATGTGTGATGGTGAATAATATAAGGATCTTTACCTTTGCAGATGTGAGAAGCATCATGGTGGAACGCTCAAGAACATGTCGCGCTGCTCCCATCTGAGATCTCCTCCGTTCATCTTTGAGATCAGCTTGACGGTCACCCGTTAATTGAGCCAGTTCTACCATTTCAGTCCCAAACTGGCTGAATGCTTTAACGAATTCCGTGAAATTCGTTACCGACTCCAGCCTTGTTAGCGTATTCACGACCTGGAAAAAAAGTTTGTTGGCAAAAGTTAATTCATAATATTTTTCAATGGAAAATGCCAACATTGCCAACACACAATGATGACATCCTCATCATCGTCTCTTCTCTGCTAACACATTAATCTTTTCATCTTTGTGTGTTTTGTGGAAATAGTACAATCATTCCATTTTGTGAAACAAAAACTTTCACGTTTTCCTTTTCCAGAGTAAAAGGTTCCCTAAAATTTTCAAACTATTTCCCTTGAAACTTATCTGCTGCAGTCTACCAAAAAAGAAGGCTTTTAAAAAGACAAACGATGGTTTAACCCTTTTACTTTCAAAGTTTCTCTGCATTTTGTGTGCACATTTTCTTCCTTAACTTTTTTTTACTCCATCTGAAGAATCAGGAGATGAGTAAGATTTTACATACTGACTTGAGTTGAAGTTGACGTACCTTATCTTTGGCAAGAAGGAGTTGTCTGACGACCACACTATCAGCTAAAAGGAGGACCCTGGTGACAGCCGCAAGAAGACAGCGAGCCGCTCGGACCATGGCAGCTCGATCCGATATAGCTCTAGGAACATGACGGCCATCCAGTCCCTCCCCGTTGTACTCACAAAGTTTTTCGATTGTTGTTCCTGTGTCATGATGATAAGAAAGAGGAGACAAGAAAAAAGATAGGGCATGTCAAATGTCATGTTTATCAGGTCATATTAAAAGGCAATAAAAAGTTTCCTTTAGCCGCTAGTTAACTGGTAATTCAAAATATTCAATGAGATTCAAATTTAAAAAATCCAAGTGGCAAGTCATTTTTGTCTATTGTGCTCAACTTCGTATGTAGTTAGAACGAGAAAGTGTCTACTTTTGACTAAAGGTGTGCGGAAACCTCAGATAACACGAAATGTAATTAACGGCACAAGGCTTGACATGTCAATTTAAAAAAAAAAACTTTTCTATTCATTTTATTTCTTAATTTATACATTTTACTAGTTCGTTTGCTATTTATACATTTTCTTTCTTTCTAATTTACCTGCAGCTCTGGCTTCCTGACAGGCAGCATACATCTGCGGTCGAATATCATCACTGTCATCCGCAATAGCCTCGCCTACCGTTACAAATCTCTCAACGGCGATATTAACGGATTGACCCACACGCGAGATCGCTCTGAGAGTCCGGTCAGAACAGAAAGATCTCTCCTTGGCATTCACCAGAGTTGTTATCTACACAAAAAACACACAAAAGAAGAAAAAATCAGTAAAAAATCAGATCACCGAAATCCGATATCCCACCAACCCATCGCACACTTCTACTTTCGTTTTTAGACTGTTTGGACTACTGGGCGTCGTCATTAGTTTCATTTCATTCATTCAATAAGACACACTGCTATCTACTATCTATTTTTATGTGTAACTTAATATTTCTTCGGCTGATAAAAAAAATATAATGAATTCTTCCATAAAAAATATATATCCTATGCCCATATAAAAAAGTTTATTCGTTCCATAGTTAGGTATGTTTATGTGCGGGTGGTAAATATATATCAAATGCCATCATCATCAATCTGGTCCTTGTGTCAAGTTAGATTTATTGTTACTTTTTTCTACTCTGTTTGTTGTCTGCTTGCAGCTTCAGAGGAGGAATCCCTGTTTTTTTTCCTTTTTTTATATCAACAGCACAACGCATCCATTTCCCCACATATATAAATGTACGAAATGAGATCACGTCTTGTCTTGTTTAGTTACTTTTTATCCAAAAAAAAAGAAGAAGAAAAGAATGGACAAACCGAGTTGACTACTAACTAAAACTCTGGAAGTAAAAAAAAATACAACGAGAATGAACACTCTGAACTGACGACATAACGACACATTGTGATTATTGTGCCGCCCGTGTCCTGCCTCGCCTGTGAGAAAATGAATACATTTTTGTGTTTTCACTTCTCAGACAAAACAATATAATCTATTGTTCCTCTTATTGTTGGTATAGTGTGTGTTGTGTCCAGTGTAGTTTTTTTCTTTCAAATGGTGATCAGTAGCAAGTAAAGCTACGCAAATATTTACTCTCTTTTCCCCGACCCGGCATTAAGAAGGAAAACGATCCAGATTTCGGGGAAAAGAAGTAAAAGTATTTTGTTATTTGTTTTTTTTGATGGTGCCACCACCGCACCTTATATGCATATGGATACAAATATATATATTCTCATTGTCTGTGAGATTTTCTGTTTTAACCTGTGACGTGAGACGGAAAGAAATAGCTGGGCCTTTGATTTGATTCTAAAAATACATTTGCTACACAGAAGAATACAGGTAGCAGTATAGCTATGGGTATGTATAGTTTGTATACTGATTTCCTGGAAGTTTAGCACACATGGTGGTTGTGCCATATTGCCGAATCTTCCATTTTGTACTGTAACATGTAGCTAATTTTGAACGTGATCTGACTCCCCAATTCATTTTGTCATTATACCTTGCATGCACACTCTATTTGTATGGTAAACAAGAAAAAGTTGGTGAAGCACTTGAGAATCAGTGGGTTTAGAAAATAGGTTTTCATTGTATCTAAGCACTTGTATCAATGTTTCTCAGGTGGAGACGAGACACGCCTTAAAATAGTGATATGCGTTTTAGGTTGACAAAAAAGTGAAAGTCAAACTAAAAAGGTTTCTTTTGCAACTTGTCCGAATAGTTCCGGTCCGGCAGTGGTGGCTTGGTTATCCTCAGGTTTTTTTTAGTATGATAATCCTAAATAAGTATTCCATCTTGTTGAGCAGCAGTGCATAAAAAAAGTTTCCAAAAATAG
>JAQIWN010002470.1:0-15735 GCA_034699025.1 Entomobrya cf. arborea Gr-Col-00668 | reverse complement strand
AAAAGCCTGACATGGATTTTTTTATTTTCCCCTTTACGTTGCTTCTTCCATTATAACCCTTTAAACTTCCTTGGTTTGAAATTAATGGTTGTCTGGATATATATTTTTTAATCAATACAGTTTTCCATCATTTACAATGATTTTATAAATTACATACTTAACAATCTAGCAATTGTACAAATTTGTTGTTATGGTGAATTAAACATAATGGGAAGGTCTGAATTTTTCATATTCTAACCATACAATTTAACTAAAAACTTCAATTGTAGTATATTTTTTAACATTTAATGTTACATGCTGTATACTTTATGCCACATGCGTTTGAATTGAACTACTTTATATAGCAAACACTAGAGTTTTGAATGGACAATATAGTAACTTTTCAGTCATGCGACTGAATAAGCATAATCGAAGCATGCAAATATATTTGTGTTAATCTCATTGGCACGAGGTATACACGTTTATGACTCAACTTTTAGAATCTGACATTTTTTTCTTTAGAAACCCATTAATGCCATTAATAATGGATTGGCTTAAGGTGTAATACCCTGCTTTCCCTTAAATTTTCAAATTTTGTTGCACATCATCAAATTTCTAACTACCTGTAAAATTCCTGGATCTAAAACAAGCAAGCCTTTTGTTTTTAAAATATTAGCAAGTTCGAAATTAAGTACCAACAAATTAATTATTGCTAAACATGCAGCTTGTATTTTAAAAGTAAGTGTGAATTATATTTATTCGCATTCTAGGAATTTGGTTGAAATGGGGTTGATGGGGTGAATTGAGATGTCGTTAAAACATTTGAGTAATAGTACAATTTTATCACTTCTATTATTCCATCTTTTCCCTATTATAATTATCTTTCGAATTAAATATTTTGACAACTTGTACAATCCAGCTGTAGTATGTAGATTTGTGAATATCTACATGCTGAGAATTGAAATGAAATCACTCTTTTAAAAAGCAATCAAATCTTTGAAGCAAGTACGATGAGTTAAATAAATCTCTATTTGGCTATACTTCAATTTGCAAAAAATATCGATGAGCTGTTTCACGCTACGCGCTTTCAGAAAAGCAGCCACTTTTTCCAATGAAGCTTATCAAAACAACCTCAAATTAAGCATCATATTATCATGGACTGCACTGCAGTAGTAGCGAACTTTTACGGCTGTTCCATAATAAGTCGTGTGGAGAAACTCCCTTCCGTTATGTTTGCATATATTATACTTAATTTTATTGGAATACTGAATACACTGTCGTCGTATTTTATGAAAAGTTGCCAAATCTTTAAGCATCTGTTGGTGTAAGAAACGGCAGGTTTTGATTTTTGTTTCTAATGATGTGCTCTCGTGTACATGATAAAATGAAACAAACAAGCTGCGTGTGTGAAATTCACACATTTCTTTTCAGCATATAGTATACATACCATGTTTTTTGTTTATAATTTCATGAGACAGAATTAAAGTAGCAAGAAATAAGTGAAAGCAGAAAAAACGAAAAGACTTTACATTCTAGAATCTCGGGATTTGGCAAAAAAATAAATTTACGAAAGTCGGAAGCATTTGAAACAACTTTTTTTTCAAAAAACGGAACAGGGTTAGGGTTATTTCACTGCTGTTTTTTGCAATACGTTTTATATATGCATGCGATGCTAGTAATAAAATTTTCGGTTTATTTTATAGAGACGAGAGTAATGGCAAAAACAAACGGCATTCAGTAAATGATGCCAAAAGCCAGAAAGTACTTTAAACCATTCGTTACATGATTTCACAGTATAAACATAAATTTTTGTATGGTATGGTGTGATCCTAGTCATTGCTGCACTACAATCTCTCTCCCTCTCCCCACTCCTCCTCCCAAGTTTAACACAAAATAAAATTGATGCCATCATGCAGTCTGTCTAGTGTCTGGTGCAGCAGTAATGTAATAAAATAAATTGCCCTAGACAGAAATTCAACTTGAGTTTTCTATACACATGATAGCAGAAAGTATGAATAGTTTGCTAGTTGACAAACTCTAGTTATTGCATTATGGTGCAATAAACTTAGCTGATGTACAAAATAAATATGTAAATGTAAATATATGCTAGTGCGCTTCAATACAGTTCAAATTATACACTATAGTATCAAGTATACGAAACCGATGAAGAGCTTCCACTTCGTCTAACAAGATTCGATATTCTGCAATTTTCTCTTGAACGATTATCTTTTTGTAAAACTTTCCAACTTTGAATGTCATTATTTCTTTACTTGATAAAATATCAGTTCCTGGTACACTTCTAAAATTCCATTTTGAAGCCATATACTTTGTACATCTTTTATGCAAATTATACTCACTCCCATTCTTAAATTCTAACATAACACTGACAAACAATCTTAAATTCATGATTCCAAAAAGATGTTGAAATTTGTAACAAATCTGAAATCGACATCTTTTGATCTTTGAAAAATCTTCTTTTCTATCATGTTTCACTTATTTCACCAAGCATAAAAAACTACATGCATGATATTGAGGCTGGATGGATACAGTACACGTCAGAGATTAAAGGAAAATTACAGGGAAAACGTTAATAAATTAACAAAAAACTATTTATTACATAAACTCGATAACTAAATTATACTGATCCTTCCTCTTTAGTTAGTAAGGGAAAACCACTAACCTAACGAGAGAAACTCATTATCATAAAATTAAAAGATACGTGAAAATATCAAATTAAATAAAAGTTTGATGAGTGTGCACTTGGAAAGATGAAGTGATGAGATAACACTATATTTTCTGATCAAAATATAGGTATTTACTGGACAAATGCATACATCTAATATTCACGAATTTCATCATATCACACCACACACCACACCACGTACACCATGTACTTTACTTTTTTTAGCAGTCATAAATAATCGTCGAGTGTTTTTGTGAACTCGAGAGTTGGACTCTAAAGAGGACACACACACATGACTTTGTCTTGTGAGTAAAAAAGCATACGAGATGCAGAAACACGAGACCGAATATTTTCTCATTTTAATAAGCCATGACATGACATGACATAAGACGTAGTCTGTTGATATGTGGCGAGATGCTATGAATAAATATAATTTACTTTATGCATCGATTAGGTAGCACACAATAATAAGGTTATGTTATGTATTTGAATGAGTTAATAAAACTGTTTTGATGTGAATATTTTTATCTCTGGATATATGTATAGCACAAGAGTTAATAAGTTATATACACATACCTACTTCCATTTTAACTTGCGTTTTACGTCAAAGTATTTCACTCCGAAGTATTTACAGCAAATGTGTTCTTTTTTCAAAGTTGTATCTGAGCTATAACCTTTCTAACATTTAAAATTCATTCAATGCTCGTTCATCTTCATGGTAAGATCAATCACTAAATCTTTCGATCAAAATATCGGTCGATCGAATTAAAAATGAATTTAATGTTTGTGTGTGCCTTTTGGAAAACATAAAATGTGTCATCAAACGTGAAGTTTATAGCTTATGGGAAAATTATATTGGATTTGGGTACATTATATTGATATTTACATTCAGTGTTTTAGGAAAGCATGTTTAATTTTCCAATCACGTGACAAAGATATATGGAAGTAATCATGAAAGGATTAGAAGTGTGAAAAATGCATTGCTTCAAATATAATCTAAAATTGGGGAAAGAGCGTCAGCCTGCTTTTGCACAAGGCTTCTAAATGACATGTACTAATATATTACTATTATTTATCTTATATGATAAAAATACCTTTCTCTCGTGTTTTCTTATCTATGTAACACTCCTTAATTGCATTTTGTAAACTAAAATGATTAAAATTAAACACGTCGACATACATTCGACGTCAGTGCGAAATCTGTCTAATTAATTTAATGCCTGAAGACTTTATATTACGTACCTCCCTTTTTACGTATAGCATTATTTTGAACGTCTTCTTTAGCCATCCCTAAAATAAAACTAAGCAGGCAAACGGAAATTTACTGTCTGGAAATGGTACTATTTTCTTCGTAAGGTTACATATCTCTAAATGTTTTATAATACAAAAATATGTATAACTATTTATATCCATAATAATATTCCAAAGAATATAGAATTAAGGTGTAGTTCTGCCTACCTAACAGTTTAATATAACATGAAGTAATAATATGACATGTATTGAACATATTTGGAAGATTACAGTAATATTTAATGCGTAATTTCTGAGTGTCATATAAATGAATATATGAAAGAATAAGTTATATACATATATCGGCTCATATACGGTATGTTTATGATGGCGTGTAGCGTGATTTGCAACGTGACTGCTGCGATGAAAACTTTTTCCACACCAATACTTCATACGAAATTGTACAAGACAAGGAATCTGAAAAGGTTTCCACACGTTCATACACGAGGCATGCCTACGTTCAGCAGCGTGCTTTCACTCTTTGAAATTTTGTATCTATATTCGGTGTGCTATTGTCATAAACGTTTGCATTCAAAGTGATGATAACTGTTTCGCAGGCATACAGACCAAATTTGTACAAGCTTTGGTAAAAAAATGCTCTTAGAGAAAGTTTCTTTATTTTATCATAACACAATTAACACATCAAGTTAAATTTTAGCATTTACGATTTTCTCCAATTAAAAAATCGGCTATCGTAAATGGGAACGAACAGAATCTACGTAAAAAATGAATAGTTGGAGTTCCTCTGTTTGACCTTTTTGATTTGATTTTCATTGAGCATTTAAATTGCAAAATAAGTATCCTTTAACGTAACTACGTTTTCTCCTAAAAGAATTACATATTAACCGTCAATGCCAGAGGACATCCAACTCAAATTCGTAGAAAGCTGTTTTACATATTTAAATTCTACACATACATCGATGGGTGTATTCACACAAAATGTGTATTTGCTTCTTTTACACATTCCATTGTATTCTAGGAAGTATGAGAGAAACAATTACAAAGATGCATGTAAAATATTTCTGAGGAATTTTGTTACAAAATAACTTGCAAGAGACAAGATAAGATTCAAGATATTTTTTTTTGATATCGAATTGGAATTGAATCTGTAAATAAAGGCACCTAACAATCAAAAACTCTAAAAAGTGAAGGTAAAATGGACGATTATTGACACCATTGCATTGTAAATTAAAGCATCACCACAGCTCAGCAAAAATACGTACATACCAACTATAACGATATTGGTTGTTTCTGAGGATTCTACGAAATCAATCAAAAGTTGTCATCTAAACTTTTTGAGAACGGTACAATATGCTTGTAAAGTAATTTTCTAATGATTGCGGAAAAAACTGATTAAATCTTGATCATATGTAAATGATATCGAATTTTACAAAAAAAAGGAACAAAAATATATGAAAAAGTTTAAAGTTAAAAATACTTGAGCTTTTATAAATACGTATTTATTTTCGCTCAAATAATTGCCTTTCTCGACGCACGCCATATGTGCACATGCTTCTGCATGCTTGTTACACTATTTTCATAGATTTCTTCATCATTAATATTAATACTTCTTTGGAATACTTCGTCTCGCTGAAAAGGATCAGTAGATCATTTACAAGTTACAACATCCTAAATCTGTACACGTCTTCAACAAAGAGTGATATGCGATGATGAAATATTATGTTGATTGTTGATGATGCACGTATGGAACCACAAACTATATTTACATTTACCCAAATTTGCGTGTGCTTTGCTTGCTTAAGAAAGATTAAATTTCAGCATGCATAACACAGTCGTCGAATGCGAGACCCTTATTGAAAAAATGTTTCATAACAAAATATTGTGTGCTCTGACGCTATGTAGTCTTCATTCGTCATATATTGTAAAGATTAAGATCATTTAACTTACCGTTCATATGAACTGTGTGAACTCCCAGCGCTACTTCCGACACCTGGTTGTGGGACACCATGTCGATGTCCGGGATGAGCCATCTGCTCATCCCAAAAGGGGTCTATCTTTGGAATTTCCATTGTTTTCATTCAACTTTCAGTGAAATAATTATACTTTGAGGATAGTTTAAATAGTTAATTGATTTTTCCGTAGAAATTGATAGCTTTAGTAAACTGTCAAAATAAAATCTTTATAATTCTCTGTAAACTGTACGTTTACTTTGAAAGTGTAATTACACTTGTTTCAGAAGAACAACTCAAATTTAAAGCGCGTGATAACAAGTCAAAGATTTTAGTCCAACTGATCATCATTTTTGGTATTTTATGTCAAAAAATTTGTTTCTCAATTCATGTAACTCTCACTCTCTAGAGAAAATAGACACACTAGAGACCACTTTAAGTCATGAGTCGTAAATGAAAATTTTGTACACTTATCCAGTGGAAAGTTTTTATACAATTTAACATACAAGTCATTCTAACCAGGTAAATTGAGAAGGATAAACTTTAAGAAGAACTAATCGTAAGATCTTGTTATAAGATTAATTGAAAATTGTAGTCTATTATGATAACCACTTAGGTAATATTAAATTACTTTTATAGCTTGATGAATACGTTGCCGGCCGGCTTAGCTGATTTGATCTCTCTGGGGTAGGTTGATATGCTCTCTCTTGTACGCACGCACAAATCTGCACAAATGCGTTTTAAATCCCGTGGAACCGGTTTGCACACTATTTTTAGATAATGTTCTTCTTCACGCGTATAACAAGAGATTGAAAACTTGAATCCTTGTCTCACAATAGTATATTGTAGATGATTAACTAGTTGTTAGTTTCAGTGTGGAGTTCCATACGCGCATGCACACGATCACAAAACGTGTGTGCTTGTTCCTTTACAAATGGCTTTACTGGCGAGTGGCGACTGAGACTAAAGTGTATTTAGGCAAAAACCCAATTACGTATTATATTTCAAGTTCACACAAACAATTTAATGTGCAAAATGTAGAATGATGATTTACAAGTGTCGTTTTAAAAATGTATATTTATATATTTTTTGGCTTTTACTTCTGTGTAACAAGTAACGTGTCACATTCATAAGAATCTGTAATACACTTTTTCCTTGTTTCATGAAAATATATGTTGTTGATTTGATAGTTAGTAGTATGACGGTTGTTGAAACTGTGGCATACAGTGCGATAAGGTGTTGCTCTGGAGCTCGTTCCAGTCAAACTGATTCCTCTCACATTCACATCGCTCAAACATACCCAATTCAAGCCTTCCAGAAGAGAGCCAGACGTAAAGTTAGCCGTAAACGTTGCTAGCCTTGCCAAAAAAACTATGATACATATATTGCAACTTTTATATGTACGGGAAAGTGGTTTTCCCAGTAAAGCAGTAGTTCTTGTAGTAAAAATACATAGTATTATAGTTTAGCTGACTGAACTATGAACAAACTAGTAGGAGTACTCTAGCAAAAGAAGTAATAGCTCTGTAGAGGCAGCAAACCAAACCAGCAGTGCACGTCACACAGCAGCCAGCGTGTGACTTCTCCAATATTTAATACTAGCCTAGTTTTTCGTGTTTTTTTCGCAAAAAAAAAACTGTAACTTGACTGAATGGACAAGTATATAGTAAATTGTGAGTGACTTTACTTGACTTGACTGGGAAACTCTATAGAACTTGGGTTTGGATATAGCTATTTTCACATTTTGTTTTAGCAGTTGTTTTACAGAGATCAGACTTTGGGAATAGCTTTACTGACTTGACTTGACTATGACTTCACTTGGCTTGCATATTAGCACATTGTCTGTTCCACCAAAACTCTTATTATTATTATGATCACTGAAAAAAATGTTTTGCAGAGAGTTTTATGTACAAAGTGAATCTGGCTTGGCTGGCGATGAGTCTTTTAATCTTTTCCACTTATAAAAGCAGGTCGGTCGGTAACAGATCACAACGATGAATATAATAATATGGATGAGAAAGTAAAACTAATCTAGTTATATTATTATACTACAAACTATATATAGTAAAACTTACTATTGGTTTATTCTTTTTGCCTTGCCTTTTTAAAAGGAGTGTGTCTATGCAGTGAATGGTTGGATTTGATCATCATCATCCATTACAACAAATATGTTTTTGGCTTATCGGACGAATTTAGTCTTGTCATGTGTTATAACACGTACTGTAATTTAATATTCAGTAAGTATATCTATATCTCTATATTTTCTCTGTTACTTGCTCTTCATTGATATGCATTTTGTAAAGAGAGAGATTCCATCAAATAAGAGAGAGAGAGCCGTGATTACTATATATCAACCAGAGAATTAAGCTCTGAGTAAATGCAATGGAACAGAAACTCTGCAGGAAAATATAGCACTAAACTAAACAAAGTGACGTTTATCTGCTCAGTTAATGTTAATAGTAATAGGACAAAGCACACATTGTACACCACAGACACACTCGGGACAAATAAATAAGAAAAACCGAGCAATGCTTTTGTTATTTACAAAAAAATACCAATAACATGAAACTAGTCGAGTCGAGTCAGGGATGGATAGCAGTTTTAGTCGTAGTGCAATGTGTTTTCGTAAAAAAAATAATCTCGTGACGCTGGTTAACGCTTACTGCAAAGCAAGTTTAGAATCATTATAAAAGTTTGTTTGCATTTATGATAATAATATGTACGTATGTATTTTAAGTTATATAAAATATAACATAAAAACCAGAATATGAATGAACTCGCCACAAAAAAGCTTGCGTTTTAAAGTGTACTGCTCAGAATTTGTATACTGCTGCGCATTATAAAATCGTGTCTCTCTAGAATGAAATTGAGTTTTTCCATGAAAATGCTTTTAAATGCTTGTACACGCTTGTTAACCCATTGTCAACTGGGTTTATGAACTGTTGTGAAAAATGAATTATCTACCTAAATATATGAACATGTGAACAAGTTAAAGTTTTTGGTTAAATAATTTCTCACTGTGAGTAATCCTGGATTTTTATGCGTTTTAATACTATATTACTGCGCTTTTTGGGAATAACTAACAACTTGTGGATGATGTTCGGAGGATGGATGCGGATGATGCATGTAGTTTTATTTGTCAAATTTGAACTATTTGAACTTTCTTGCTTTGCATTCTGAACTGAATGTTTTGGATGTACGTAATTTCCTGTATGAGGTAATTATAGGTATTTATCGTAGTCACAAACTCTACTCATTTCTATCTGCTAAGTTAACGTCATGATGTAAAATTACAAAATATACTTCTTCTGGTTGTATTATCAATACCATTTAAAAATTCGAACGTTAAAGTAGATTTATTTTCTAATGTAGCATTTCCTAAGTATCCCGACATCGATACTCACTTTAAACATGAAAAGTACGAAGTTCCCATTTTTAGCAAAACGAACATAAAACATCAACTGTTCCACATTTGAAACTAACAGTTAAATGAATGAATGAATTTCTAAATTTTACCTGGTAAAAAGCGTTTGTGTGTAGAAATAGAAAAGTTATATTGTTGAAAACTGTTTAAATAAATAACAATATAACGCATTATTTTTAATTAAACTACCTGCAAAATGAGTATCATAATGCTTGCGTGTCTAATGATTAACCAAATACTTATAGAAGTAATGCATTGTAGAGAAACAATTAACTTTGTAGCTTATTTCAATCTCGTCTAATATCACTCCTTTTGATAGCATATCTAATCCCTCTTGCGAAGCTGATATAAAGACTATTATATTACGCACACCGTCTTATGATGTGACCAACATAACAAGCAGTTATAATTATGAGTAGGAGTACATGGTATTATTGTCCCCTATCTAGTATCACTACACACTTATCTTTAGTTGACTATAATATTAATATTCGACTGCTTTTGACTGAAAGAGCTGGATAGAGCCAAGGTTGGTTATTTCACCGCGAAAGCTTCATTCATGAGAAATGTGCCTCTAACAGAGAAACGTCAAACGAACATCAAAGAATAATCAGATTATGTTTCTACAATTCAAAAGGTTTGCTTTTTATAGAAAACATATATACTCGGTCAGAGAATTTGAATGAGTCATTTATTTGATATAAATGTTTGCATACGAACAAGCGTCTGAAATCTAAAATACTGAAAACAATAGCTGATGTTTTAGAGACATTAAGTAATTTCATCGAAGTAGCCTAAGGCGTTTACGGTTTTTTGGTGAAAAAATAACCGACTTGTACAAAAACCAAATTCACACACGAAAATACTATAAAAATTTTGACTCCAGGTCTTTACCGAGACCAAAAGCAAATTTAAACCGTGAAATCACCGTTTTCACGTTTTTTGGCAACGTGATGGAAAGTCATCATCATCTTACTTTTAAACGATCAAAAATAATACCAGACAAAACAAAAGATAAATCAGCAACATTAGCTCTGAAAACCGTGTTAATTAAACTTGAATTTCCAATCAAACTAATCCAAATCCAACACAGGCTGGATTAAAATTAAATTTTGTAACTCATGAAAATCAGATTGACATGAGGTCCATCGAAAATAAAGATGATTCATTCTTACATGATGTATATTTTATATTACTGTTTAAAATCATACATTATAATCGGCAACATATTTACTAGTACTATTTCGTACAGTGACAGAAGTATCAACCCTGCTCTTGCTCCAATATCTTTAATCCAAGAAACATAATCAAAGCTATCATAGACGTAAAACAAAGCAACACGCGTGAAATCGAAATCTTGTAATAGATGTGAAATTCTACACTTTATGTTTTACCCAAGTTGTGTTTGTCATTTTTCGAAATTCAGTATTTCACACCATTGATTTTGATTTTACCGTAACACCTCACCTTTCACCTTTCGGGATAATTTTGTACATCTATGTTTTTCTATTAAATACCACGCCCGTGTAGACATGGGCAGAGTAACAAATAATTGTATTTCATGTTTTCTGGAGAAATATGCAAAAAATCTAACAAATATATTTAAACCTGTCCGTATGGATTTCATAAATTGAAGATGAAAATTAGAAATCAATATGGGTCTGCTAGTCCTAATAAATTTAAAATTTATTAAGCCTCTTTTCACTGTTCAGTTATTACACAAAAGAAGTATATGCCTACGTGAAAGGTCATTTAAACGTAATACAAAATCAGTAATAATACGTTGTTAGTTAGCTAAATGCTTGTCTTGAATCCCTTGATAGTACGTCGATGAAATTGATGAGTTGTCATCGACGCTGATGGGTTATGGATTAGATTCATAGGATTCATACGAGACGAAAAGCACTGAATTATCCTCAATTAAGCATAAGACACATTTGCCAACTGCAACTATAAATCTGTTTGACGTACGTGACCTAAACGTGTAAAAAACCTCCTACTTTAATCCTCTCATTGACTTGCAAAGATTCATAATAGGGGCTTATACTACTATGAACGATATATGTAGATCAACTCTATACAAAACGTAATATTACATTATGAGTAAGGCTGCAGTGCAGATGTAATATATTGTTGACTGAAATTGCGTGTTACGTTGCGTGTGGTGGTGTGAGTGAAAACGTGAATGTAAATGTGTCTTGTCTTCTGGAGAAAACATGTAGCACATCGTCATAGTCATCGCATCAGTGAAGCAAGAGGAAGGATTGTGTGTGCATAACTATGTGTGTTTTGTGGCGAGATTTGACAATATTAGGGCAATGTTATATATGGTGTGGTTACATATTTAATGCAAATGCACGAAGCATAAAACGACAATAATGGTGAGGTGAACTAAATGAGAAAGTAATGAGGTGAGTTTGCATACTACATGGCTATACATATCTGAGCTGAGTTGGGTTTTTGGTTGTTGAGTAATGCATTCATGATTAGAGCATAGCAAAAGGCTTAGTCGTGATAACTATTGTAAAAGGAAACTAAAAGAATAAAATTATGATATTCTGAAAAATATCTGTTACCTTGTTCTGATGATGGGGAAGGTGAAAAATATTGAAAATGTACAAAAGTCATGTTATCATACAAATTATTTTTCCATTCTAATATATTTCTTGTATTGTATGTATAATTCTATAAAATGTATGTTTGTTTGTTTGTTTGGACAAATTAAATTATTTTCAGTTTAAGTTTCAATTTATATATTGAAACGTATACCGCGTACTGCGTATCAAATATATTAATTGCGTAAATTTTTTTATTCAATTTCCCCATCATTCTTATTTATAAATATTGTAGAGTAGACATCAACAATTCCTGGAAAAAGGATAAACGGATGTATGTTGTATGTGAATATGTAGTACCACCACCACCACCACACACGCTACCAGAACCAGATACAATTTAATGTGACTTTAGCTTAAAATACATTACAAAAAAGATACAAGTGTCACGAAGGAAAATTACAGATTACTGAGCTGAGAGGGACGACAGACAACGAAAATAACATTTTATTAGTCACGTAGGTATAAATGTATAGTATAACTGTGCAGGCAGGGCAGAGCACATTCACTTCAACTCTTGAAGAGTCGTTTTTGTGTGCGTTGAAAAGGGTTGAATGGAAAAACCGATGATTCTGATGACAAGGAGTAAGCCAGGATTTAGAGAAATCGTGTGCAAAATGTACAATATGGTTTTGCAAAATAATAGGACATAAACGTGCACAAACTTTAAAGGACACGCGTAGCAAAGTGGCATGCTCTTCCACACGTGTGTGTGATTGTACGATGTTATCTTCATTTTTTTCTAAGATAAAATGTTGACGTACCGTTGATGAACGTTTTAGAGATAAGTGTTTTATGTATAATGCACTTGTAAAAATGAGACTTCTCGATTTAATTTGCTTACTTTTTTATTTAAACAAAAAAACCTTTATTCTCCAGTCTATTCTGTGTAGACATTTTAAAGTTTATTTCATAGCTAAACTAGGAAAGACATGAATATAAATATACTTATACCGAATGAATAGCAGTAGATAACCTCACATTTTATAGTGCAAACTCACCGTTGTTGACAGTGTAATTAAATAATGTTTGTTGGTCTGTCCGTGAACCCAATATGCTACATATTTAGATTTTCACTGACATGACATGACACATGAAATATAGTTGATTACAGTAAGAAGTTTGAATCTTCATTTGTATTCATTTATGATTAGTAGTAGGGATAGGATATGGATCACTAAATAAAGGTCAAATTTTTAACGACATTTTTTTTAGCTACTTAGGCATTTCTACAGGTTTTATGTTTATTATATAGACAGGTTCAAAGTTAAATATTTGATTCTAGTGTCCATTATCTTGTCAGGTGGTGGGCAACTGGCTATACGATATAACTGACGTAAGCAGAATTTTGCTCAATAAATAGGTAATATTTATTAACCTGAAAATATTAGAATATAAATGCGATAATAAAATATTCAAAATTTGTTCTTGTTGGATTTGAATGATAGCATGCATGTAAGCATACATATAAGTAGTATGTATGGGCCATGGGCTCGATATCAATCGCTCTTTCATAAAAATACTATTTTTTACATCGAGTCTATTTTTATCACAACTCATTCACGATTGACGATGCCGGTGTCAAACCACAAGTTTTGCGGAAAGATGTATGAAATCCTGCGTATTAAATTCATATAAAAGTAGGTATTATAACAAACATTTTATTAGTGCCATTCCGTGTGCAAAAAAATAAAGGATTTCAAAGAGCGTATACTTAAATATACGTAGGTCATAAAAGAATGAAATATCCAAATAAAATGCGTATGTACGCAATCGTAGTATTCGTAGTATACGATCTACTTAGAATTCTGATAACACAAGTGCTAGTAAGAATTTAGGGACTTCGTAAAAATTAAAATTTAGTTTGAAAAGGTTATCCACGTGCAAATTGTATATACTGCTTACTCAATCAGGCTGAAGAAATTTGTCAATGTCAAAGATTTTTCATTCTTTACTGACTAACAAATTTAGTTTATAAAGTCATTTTTATATAAAATACAAAAAAAATTCTATGTAAATACTAAGGAAAGTTGTTTATACGATCAATGGAAAAATTACATCTAAAAAACTCCGAGAAAGTTTATCACATATTTCTCTTTAGAAACTTATTTTCAGGACTAGGATAGAAGTGAACCACAAGGGAGTAAATTATCCTAAGCGCAACCTAGCTCTTTGCTATTCTTATGCATGGAGAGAGTGGCTCACGTGTACGACAATGTTTTCACCTTCCTGAAAGAGACACGTTAGAGAACATGCTTCGTGTTTCTGCGTAATTTCTACTTTCTCTCATTCAGTCAAAGTTGAAGTGCTACTTTGATAACAATTTATACAACTACAGAGATACCCATTGTAATACTAACCTAGCAAGGACGTATTCATAGCTTTTATATACTATAAGCCTGGCTGCTGCTTACAAATTATTATGCATTGATACACCAGGCATAAACATGGGTAAAGTGAAAGTAGAAAACGTGAAGTGACATTTTTTTGCAAAACAAATGCAGGACTACAATGTCATTTAGATGTGAAATGCATCGTTATAGGCGGATATTCCCAAATTAAAGTCTGACATGGACATGACGCACGTCGGATAAAAATCTATGCCATGTCACATACCTACTACCTACATGCATAAATATTTTACACTTTCACTTCTTGTAAATCATTTATTTTTTTTAAAAATTGAAACATTTCCGTTTAATTCAAAATTTAGCGTAGATTGTAAAGAAACGATTGAGTACGCATAGGAAAGTAAAGGAACTGACCTACGAAAATGATTTTAAAAAAAAATTTATTTTGGAGATTGGGAGATATCACGAAAGCGATGCATGTTGTTCATTTTACTGTGTAAAGTATAATCATTGTCGAGACCTTGAGTTCGAGTTCGACGGTTCCAATTTGCAGCTTTTCAACTCTTTTAAACCTAGTACTGGTAACCTAATTTTCGTACGTCTTTAGTAGCATTTTCGATTGTAACAAGACTCCACGATGAAGTTTTTTTGTGTCACAAATAGTTTTATGTTACTTACTTTCTTCGGTGCTATATATACATTTGTATAAGCATTGGAATATTTAGTATGTGAAAAAATTTATAATCTTCATCAAAGTATTCTTATTTGATTTAAAAGTTTTTATTTTCAACCACGTTTTATTTGAAGGAATTCGTTTAAATTGAATAAATTATAATGGTATATAGTATATATTATAATTCTACTTGTTTTAAAAAGGGTATTGTTCTAATGTTTTATTGTACTATTTTATATTTCAGTTTTTAACAATGTTTAGTAGACAACAAAAATTAAATCACAAATAAAATAACTCATCTAAAGCTATATCCTTGGGAATCGTTCCATAAACACTGGTAGCGTTTCCTCTTTGAATGGCTATGCTAATCCTTTGGCGAAAAAATGAAAACGAGCGAGGTTCCCCTGTGGAAGTTGACATCCTAGTTCCGAGTTCTTTTCCAAAACGAAGTGCTTCCTCCGACCATGCTCCAAAACAATCCACAGCGAAAGCGACGAAAAAATAACTGTCCTTAACTGATAAATATTTTTGGTTTTTCTTCTGTGCTGCGGTGTTTGCAGCAGAACCAGCCTGTTTGCACGAACTTGCTATATACGAGTCGCAAAGAGGATCGACACAAGTAGCGTCCCATGTTAGCTGTTTCCCTTTGTTCCATGGAATCATGGTGATCCCATCAACGCGTTTTCCGTCATCGCGGTCGATTCCCAGAGGTTCCAATATGGATGGAATGTTCGCGGAAAGCAATGCACGTCTGATGATGTCATTAAGAGCGTGATGCCGTGATGATCTTCCGGAACTTTTTGTACAAGA
>JAQIWN010002469.1:0-15738 GCA_034699025.1 Entomobrya cf. arborea Gr-Col-00668 | reverse complement strand
AAAAGGAAAGTGACGATTAGCTCGGGTAGTTAAGTTTGGTCGATAATACATCCTTTTTGCACAATGAGTCATTTTTGTTTTTTGTCATTTTGCACAAAATCTTGTTCCTTTGTATGCATTTTATAGATAGATGATGATAAAAAAGGAAATGAACAGTGAGAACAGTATCATTATTGGCTATTTTTTCGTTATCAGTAGGTCTATATGTTAATGTGCAGATCAGAGAATTGATCAGCCAACGAACCTGAAGTGAACAGGTACTGCAAAACTTTTGAGAGCGTTTTTATGAGCATGTAGTACTGATCTAACTCAAACTGGTATATATGGGATGGATTGCATTGTGTGCAAATAGTGCACAACTTGTTTTTTGAGTCAAAATGCGATCCCTTATTTATGATTATGATTAGACTAACTGAACTTGTTTTATGCACTAACTTGTCATGCGTTATGCAGGTGTAGGTAGGTATGTTTCAAATTCATGCACTAACTAGTGTGCAGCAGTGCACGCACGCTGAAGCGATTTGAAAAGAAAGTGAAAACATGTGTGCCTTGTAGATAACATGCGTATACACTAAAATAATTATATTTTCTACACCTGCACAAAATGAATGAAATCTAAACCATTTATTTTTAGGGGATCATATTCAGTTTTTTCACTTCAGAGAGTAGTGCTAGCGTTGCAAGTTAGGTGGGTAATTTTAGTTAGTATTTTAATCTTGATTGGTGATGATGACATTGGCATACTATATTGAAACTTTTGAAACTGGTGTTCTTTTGAAGTGGATAAAAAAGTCAAATAGATAATTTTTTTTCAGTCAAAAGTTTAATGAAGATGTGTTAATTATAATTTTCTAGGTTGGAATACAGTTGCCGTCTGGAAATGGTTGGCGAACGACGACAAATGTGGGATTTGTCGTGCACCGTTTGATGGGTGTTGCTCTGACTGTAAAGTTCCTGGAGATGACTGCCCATTAGGTAACAGAATTGATTCAGTGTTTAATTATAACTATTACTTGTATGAAAGGACAATGCTTAAGTATTCTGGATGTTTTTTTACAGTTTGGGGTGTTTGTTCACATTGCTTCCACATGCACTGTATAATGAAGTGGTTAGCAGCTCAACAAAATCAAATATGCCCTATGTGTCGTCAGGATTGGCAACTGAAATCTGAATAATTGAACTAACTTATTTACTACCTCTTATCCCAGCCACTTACAGTATACGACCACGACTACAGGTTTTTTCACGCTAGAGATAACTGCGACACCATCCTACTACAATCGTCCTTTGTCTCCCTAATGTCAACAGTTCACAACTTCAAATTAATATTTTCTGTGTATGTGTCAGTGCATCCTATATTTATTATCTTTAATTGGTAGTACGGACTTCAAAAGTGGGTAAATGTTTTAATCATTAATCAATGAAATTTGGAAACTACAGTTGTTTTTCTCAAATAATTGCAAAATATAACATAAAATAGAACGCTTATAAAGTTTCACGATGAATTCATATTTCGATTGGGATCGATTAAAGAGTGTAAACTGAACTTTGCCTTCTTTGTAAATTAGCCTTCAAATTTACTCGCTCAATCGGGAACAATAATAATTCTACTATTTCATACTACATTCTTAATAAATTCAACACTAAAATGAATTCGTCAATTGCATCCATGTTACACCTGCACGGACTTCCTCCTTTACCACGGAGTCTGTCGGGGTACGTGCCAACGCCACAACAGTCAGTGCCAATGCATGGTTCTCCACAAAACTTTCCATCTCATCAACAACTTTTATCGAAAAGCCATGGGATCGGACGACCAGCACCTGTACCACCGCCTAGACCACATAGTCGACGTTCATCTTCAAGTGGGTCTTCTTTCCGAGCATCACCAGAACATGCTTCTGCAAGGTGTGTTCAGTAACAGTGTAAAATTAGTTCTGTTCAGAAACTGCATTTAATGTTTGCTCGTTGAATTTATGTTACATGTATTTATTGTACATTTTTAGGGGAGTAATTTCGGCCTCAGAAGGACTTCGGAGTTCTCCACGAAGTCTCTCTAGCAGTCCTCATAGTCCCCACATGGATTCTGGTTTAGGCCGTAGTTCTGCAGACAGCTTCAGTGAACCACCACGAGCGTTTGTTAGGGTCGTCAAATCGTAAGTACTTAAATGTTGTCATGCAAAGGTTTATTTGCCAATTATATACTTGATGTCAGTACTTGATAGCCGCCTCTTTTCCAAATTTGCTGTAGGCCGGCCACAGATTCAAATAGTCTTGATGTTCAACTTGCTCAGTTAAAGAAAGACATGCAACATCTTCGTCAACAAGACATGGCCTTATTAGGTCACCTACTTCAGATACATCAGGTTTGTTAGCTTTGACACTTTTAGTGCTATATACAATGAATAACTGTGTAAGTGTACATGATGTACATGACATAATATAATGATTTTTGATGGCGTTTTATAGGGAATCCAAGATCTCAAAAATGCTTTAGTCGGTCCACCACCTCAGCCAGCACCGTCCATGCCTATGTTTCATTCCACTCCTCCAAGTTATACTCAAGGAAGTTTGTACTCTAATCCACCACCTCCAAGACATGCCAGAAAAATGCACCCATCTCCTATTTCAAGAGGTGCAAAATTATTTGCTAAGCGTGCAGCTGCTGACAAAATTGTGACTGATGCAGACATGGGGCTAATAGGTGCGACAGGGAGTTCTCATCTTGAGGACGAAGAAGACAGCGACTCTGCGTCATCAGTGTCACTAGAGTATGTGGAAGTTAGAAAATATGATTTTTAGTCTCAATTTCGTCAATATTAAACTTAATTTACTGTACCCAGGTTCAGGTCAACAAAAGCAGATTTCAGGTAATCCCCGTACGTCTACGCATGCGTCTTCAAGAGAGTCCTTCCAGGCCGGTCAGTGACACGCATGGACTGTGGTCACTTAAAATAAATATATTTGTCACCGGTCTTACAAGCTGTTTTATTGTTAGTTCCTCCAAAATGCATAATAAGTACTCCGATTTTCGTTCGGACAGCCTTTAAAGTATGTAGTGTTTTCATTATGCCAATAAAAATGCGTAAATAATATGTCAATCAACCGTTATAGAAAAAAGAGCATTCGATATGCAATAACTCGTTTGTATAGAATTTAGGGAAGGTTAATTGAATATTGAATTTGAATATGTATTTGGATTTGAATTTAAACTCCGAAGTATCGAAGTTGTAGTCATTCACACTTACAATTACAAGTTAGCTACCAGTGTACAATGTTTGAAAATGAGAGTCTTGATCACTCAATGTAATTTATTGATTGCTTTATGACAATATGAGTTTTTTGATTAATTTCAAATCGAAGAGTTTTGGACGATCATATCTTCATTCTTGAAGTCTAACCCTGGAACAGCTTAAGTTGATTTAAGCAACGAAATAATGTGATTCGTAATAGGTATAAAATCTATTTGCATTGATGGAAATTTAAAAATTCGTTTTTGTTCCCAATAGAGGACATGTTTATTTTAAGAATCAAATTAAATAATGATTAAAATACGTACGTCTGTAAATATTTATCGATCAGGGAATAAAATTAACTTCGGAGTAGTTTTAGATGTTCCAACGGTGTTTACTGATCTCGTAGCTCTTTAACAAGCAATAGGTAAAAGTTACTGTAAATCATTAGAGATTCAAATGAACAATTGTAGAAACAACCATTTTCGGATTGTTTGAAGAAGTTACAATGAATGTCTGAGCAAGGATATAGCCAGCGAAAGTCAGCTCATGACATTAGTCATATTATAGTAATTTATCATGTAAGTAAACCTTTTCCATAATCATGCATAATCATATTCATATCGTCCTACTTGCTTCCTAAAACTGTAAAGTAAATATGAGAATGATCACGAGTTGTAAAAAAAAGTTGTATTTCTCGAAACATACTATTTGATATTTCATATTTTGGAACTTCAGTGTATTAGTCTTGTGATAAATTTCTTTCAGTTAATAATAGCTATAATTTATGAATTCAAATTCTAAACCTTGAATTAATCTACTTTATGTTTTATGTTTTTTCCAATTAGTTTTGTTAAATAAAAATATTTCGACATTTCGACCGTATTTGATTTTTTTATTCAACCATGTTTGGAGTAACTTTCGGCTGGATTTAAAAACCGGCTTTATATGCCATAAGAATGTGTACATCTTTACTATTTTATATGCTCTATATGTTTTAAAAACTAAATATGATAATAGTAGAGCCAAATCAATTTACATATGATAATGATATTATCTAGGAAGAATAAAAGATATCCTTTATTCTTCCAAGGATATTGTTCCAATTTGCTAACATTGGTTAGCAAGTGTTATATAATGTATTTGACTAATTCTTAACTTCACACTTCATCGCTAGTGATAGTGATAAGGAAGATAAATAGAATTGAGGTGAATCAATGGTTCAGTTCAGATAAAACACCTACAACACCTGCAAAGTCTACAATCTTTATATCGTTCATTGCATCCATTTGCAGCATGCTTTGCCAGTAAGAAATTGGAAAGGAATTAGTCTAAAAAAATTTATTTCATGAACTTCAGAGCAAATTAATATTACATGTCATCTCAAACGCATACCCGACCGACGCAATTAGCTCCCTCAATCTCCAACAGCATTTTGTCACAGGAGTCGTCTTAGATGAAAGCAGTACGTACTGCAATGCACTTAAACAGTAAACAACATGGAGCATCGCTGCAGTGAATACCTTTCTATGTAATTTACATGCTAAAATATATGACGCGTCTAAGCATAATCTTTATCGTGATCATTATGTACGTTATGTTAGTGTTAGTCAGTGATACATACGACATACGCACTTTCGATTGTGTGAATCTAAAGAAATTTCTTCCCTTTCCCAAAATCATATTCCAGATGCAACTGCAGCATTTCCAAAATGAAATGCATTTCGTAGTGGTTGGCTGGTTTTCGAGAGTATTTAGCAAATTAAAGCTACCTGTGATCTATGTGTGGTTCGTTAAACTGTGAATAATCACTTAAGGAAACCTAACATTGTGGTGTAGCTTTCTCCAGATGCTTTACTACGCTTTCAGGGTGAGTTTACAGGTAATTAGGAATGAAGGAGGCTTGTTTTTATCGTCTGCAGAGGCGATCAGACGATGTTAGTGTTCATAAAATATACACGTAACACATGCCGAGAAGACACGAAAGGGGAAGCAGGGTAATAATGAGAGGCATACGTTTTCCTTTATTGTGAGGAAAACCGCTGATGCTGCCGTTTGAAGATAAATTAAACTTGAAAAAAGTAATTTTCATTTTGTAAGTCTGCACAAATGCACTTGCTTGTAGTTTTTGCTTTTATATATTTCTATGCAATTTATTGTGTGTACTGCATCTCTTCTGCTAAAGATTAATTACTAATTACGAATGTGTTGAGTATTATCTTCCCTCTAGCGTGAAGAGAAAGAGAAATATAGAATTTTTTAAGAGAAAATTTATCAGATTGACTCTTTTCATGAAATCGGGAACGTTGATTGAATGGAATCATGGTCAACTTCTATATTCAATTTTAGACATGCTCTAAAAACATCAAGTGTAGGTGAACATGAAATTTGGTGTAAAAGTACGCATTTGCAGATCATAAAACTAGTTTACTACACCACACCACCATATCATTCCTATACAATTCCTTTTATAAAGCAATAACACTTAAATTTGACGTGGTAGTAGAAACAAGATACTTTTCTTCCACCTAAAACACCACACTGGCAGGGTTGAATTTCATGGAAGGCTATTACCAGTAATCGCTCACATGTGATTACGAGTTATCAAGACAAGTGAAGAACGTAACGTGGGGATGATATATCAGTCGAGTCGCCGTTGGAGTTTGGATGGAGTATAAAGTATATTGCATCTTATGCTACTCAAACTATTCCTTTCGAAATTCTAAGTAGAGAGGGATGAAATGCCCTGGGATTCGACCGAGCAAGGGTTGAGTTGAGCCGAGCTGTTCAATAGATGAGATCTCATCTCGTCACACTTTTATAGTGAATTTAAACGTGAAACATGAAATATACACAACCACTGCTATAGTCTACTATATATTACATTACCATGAAAGTAGTAAAGCAACCGTGTTAAGTGGAAATGTATGCCGATGCAAAGTTGTAAGTGGTCGTATATATATGAAACCTAAGAATTCGGTGAAAACGAAAGTGAAAGCAGTATAACTTGTGGAAACTTTACCGTCTATTTTATCTCCCCCTTTTTTGCGTAAATCGCAATACTGAACGTGATCTCAATTCTTGATTTGGTTGGACAAAACACAACTCATCTTGTAGTCCAGTTAAAGAAGTACTGAGAAAGCGAGAATGGAAACTGGAAACGCTGAAAAAATGTTATTACTCCGCATTCATTCATGCATATATATAGTGAAGGTATTTCGGTTTTACTGATCCTACAGATACCTATATAACATTTATGTAATAATAATATTTGAAAAATCAAATCTCACGTAGCATTTTTTATCGACAAACTTCATTTCAACTTCATCCAACGAGTTCTAAACGGTGAATACCATAATATAGAAGTTTTACTGTTTCTTAACATGTTCTATTTCCATCTTTGTCAGTTTTTATGATAAAGTATGCATGATATCTTATTGGTGACTTACTCTTTTTTGGTAAATTTTATGTACTTTTGAACATTTGATATGTGTCTCTAATCGTTGTAGTAAAAAAGTTTTCATTCAGCATTGGTTTCCCAATAAATGTGATATATGTAGCATAAAGTATGTGGTTTTACGTTTGGTATTACAATGAAAACATGAATGACACGTAGTTCTAACTCTGTTGGGACAGATTTACATAAAACCATTATTACCTTTTTATTGAGTTTTCATAAGTACGGCTCATATTCTTTTTGAATACTAAAATGTTCACAATGTAATATGGAATAGAAAATAATAATTTTGTTGGTTTTTAAAGATATTCTTTGGAACCAAAAACTAATGTTTCCAGTTGAAGTTGTTACAATTTAATGTGTGAAAACTCAAGTTTAAAAAATAGTTTATGGCTACATGAGTTACATGGTTGCGATTGCACGTCTTCCTAAAGCCGATTGAACGTCCCACTTATCAACTCATGTAACATACATATTTCCCTTGTCACTTCTGTATTCAATTTCCTTATAGATAACATTTCTGACTATTTTGTACCTTGATTTGATTGTGAAAAACAGATTATCAGTTTACTTTAGTTTGTCACAGCATCTTGGAGAAAGTAATGGTATCTATGATAAAATCCCGATTTCTCCCAGGATGGTTGTTCGTCTATGCTATACCGGCTCGTCTCTTTCAAATTTCTCAAATCTCTTCATCAGATAAAATGTTCTTGCCAAGTGTAAGGCTTAGAGTTGAAAGGAGGGTGAAAATGTTCATATTATAAACCGTATACTCATAGTGAAAAGAGCAGTTGGATGACTGTGTGACTAATTCTTTTAAATTACAATTTATATGAATAAAACACGGAAATATTTTTTTAGGAAGGGATTTTGATCTTATCAGAGTTTTAGTGTGCTTTTATAACAATAGTAAAAATAAGCCTGCTCATTAATCAAAATTGCTTTGGACATGTCATTTCGCTGAGTTACCTTGTTTGATCGATGCTAAGATATGTAGTCCGCCAGCCAGTTTGACTGCCACGAGGGGAAGAATTTTTTGTTGTCACCAATTTATTTACGAGGCTTTAACCTGATGATGTGGTGTAATTTGATGTCTTGAAAGAAGTAAGAAAGAAGTACACAAAACCGATCAGAGAACGTATCCCTAAGATATAAAAAGGTTTGACATTTTGTAGAAAGAGGGGTACTTTGGTTGTATATCAGTGAAACATATTTCCAAGATGTCGCTTTTATATTTCGTATTGTAGATTTTCCTAATTTTCAGTGGCAGATTGGGGAAGAAAGGCCAAATAATAATTACAGACATATAAATATAAAGACCAAGCATTACCCATACTTATTTTCAGTTTTTTAAATAACGTTAGAATTTTCTTTACATTTTAGAAATGTACACTGTTCACATTTCATATGCATTTGGTTGTGTAGATGAGTTATGTGGTTGTGAGTAAACTTCAAACTTGATGGTTATAAGCTAATCTTAGATCATTATTGACTGCAGCACTACAACTACAAACATGCTTGTTTTGTTGCGTGAATAATGTGAAAATGAGATTCCTGTTTATGAGATAAAGGAAATGGGAAGGAACGTGAAAGAAATTCGTTTTTCTGAAGCATGTAGTACTTAAGTATTCCACTCCTCCAGAATAAAAAATGATTGATGACCTGACCATCAACACACTCATTTACACTGGCCCATTATCATGCATGGATATGTATGAGCAAGGATCATAGCATTAGATCAAGAGGAAAAGTAGATGAGACCAGGGCATGAGAGGAAACTCGAAACTGCATTAGTATTGGAAGACACAAACATGTAGTGAAACCTCTCCTCAGTCCTTCAGAATCCCCACCATCATCATTGCATTGGTTAACCTTGTGTAACTTTCCATGTAGCCAAAAATCTCATTACATTTTAAATTAGCACCATTTCATTTTCCGTCATTAGTACCAGAAACAGAACAGATTATTAGGTACGGAAAAGTAACAAAATGTTTGAAAAATATCTCTCGTGCATAAGTAGTGCTCGTGTCATGAAAATCCAGGAGTTGTCTTACTCGTCAAAATTCTTCCAGTGCTGATTGATATGGTAGAAGACTTAATTTATTTGTTAAATGCATAGTTTGCTTGATTACCACCGAAATTCCTTAGAGAGAAAAACAGAAAGAAAATTTTTTAGTCTTTCCTTTAATAAGTTGAAGTTTAACATTTGAGTAATTATATTGATTTAGCACAAATGCATAATGTTCTCTCAAAATGTCTTAATTTATCTATTCGCCGAAATGTCGGTCAGAAATCCTGATTTCCTTTCACTGTCGAAAATTACTCTGACATATTTATCAGTCATAAATCACTGAAAATTTGGGTTACGCGTTTATGAAATAGAAAAAGATTATGCGACTCATAATTAATTATAGAAATTCCTTTAGTGTACAACAACTAATGTTAAGCCAGTACACAACATCAAACGCGGAAAGCTTTTGACACAATCCCAATATTTCCCGTCCCGTCTTATTTACTCTTCGTATTAAATTTCCTCATCTGCATATCCGTACCTTTATCATCCTTCCCTGTGCGTTTTTAAGCCAATTTGTGAGGAAACGTGCACAATTAGGGGGCAAATAACTGAAATAACTGAGGCTGAATCCAGCAGAACCAGCTCTACCACTAACGTTGCACAATATAAAATCTTTATAACTGAATATATGAAAAGAGGGTGGATGTGGATAGTCATTTATTTACAGTGACTGACTAAGGCAGAAAAAATTGAGGAGAAAGACTTGGAATATAATTGAACAGTTGATGCTACACCACTGCTTTTGTATTCTGTCAAATATATACATAATACACAACTACATAGATCTTCACAAGCAGGTTTAGCAATAAACTGTGCATTTCGTATTTTATGATATGTTTCGTTGTGTCTTTCTTTATGCCCTCTCATCGTTCTTCTCCCTTTTGCTAGTTTCCCTTATATCAGCGAAGTAAGCGTTTTAGTTTTATAGTATTCATACTCATTCCACACTTTGGAAAGCAAAACTAGCGTGTTCTTGAGAAGAATGGCATGGAAAGCTTTTATTCTATTATGGTGATAAATATTCTTTCATTTCCAGTTTCCCATCTGCCATCTCCCAGCCTGCTACCATCATCATTTTTGTCATCTTTTGACTCATACATGCTTATTTACAAATCCACCACAAACTTTGCATTGTCTACACCATTCACAATAGTATCATGTCAAAATTTTAGTCGTTACAAAAAAGATACGTGAACACATCCTCTTGTGCCATATATACAAATCAAGTAGAAAGCACGAAACTAAAGGAGTTTAAAACAATAGACCTTCATGAAATTATATATCTTGTATCGCATCTGACTTCTGTCTACTTGCACAGACGACAGACGACACATCATAGTAAAAGTGAGAGAAAATAATTTTTGCATTTAAATTTGTCTCATCTCATCAAGCAATATGGCTGAGTTTACTTATTTTTGACAAGGTTGACTGATTCGATAACTATATGTTTTCCTTGTCTGAAAATCCACCACGGTGTGTGCACATTCCTGAATTATGCACTTTATGAGTGAGTGAAGGGAGTATAAATAATAAAATTCCTTTTCTCTGCCATAACTTTACCACCACTGCTTCTTCCTCCACCACACCGCCGCCACCACTACTATTCTGTCAGACGTCATCTTCAGCACAACTTTTTACTTACCCCTTTTCTTTGTGTTTTACAACTTGAACAAGGAAAAAGAGGGAGTTGTGTGGAAATGAAAGGCTACGGCAAAGTTTACACGCAGTTTGTATGGTTTTAACATATCTCTCCAACTTCGGTCGTTATTAGAGTAAACTTTCCTTTCACACTTGAATATTTCCTTTTCACGATGAACAAATTTAGCTGACTAATTACAGGGTCCTCGTTCATTTTCCATTCTCCTACAGTTATGTTATGCTTACATATCTTTACCGATGATGATACTACATGTCTGCGCTTCCTCTCGGTGGAAAATTATTTACCATAATCAACAAGGCATACACGCATCACTTTCTTTTGACTTCAGCACCACCACCGTAAATTTCCGAGCACTCATTTGACGATAGCCCAGGGGAAAGTTGAAAAAATAACTGTTGTCTAAGTGTTGTAAGAAATTCTGATCTTGTAAGGGTACGACCGACCAACAACCCTACTCCTATGGGACACCTAAGGCGTCCATAAGAAAAAGAGAAACGCTCTGAGCTGTGTCAGAACTCTGATGCAAAGCAGTCAGTCTGTTCGAAGAAGGTGAGCATGTTTCCTTTTTTCTTCATTCTTTTCACTAAGGATTTGTTTCTAGTCACCAGTAGACCTTGTTCCAAGTCCCTGCTCTGGTGTTCTTCTTCGTGCTCTCCCTTTTTTCTCCGCTTACAGCGATTGCGATTCAATGTGAAAAGTAACTGTATATCTGATGTTGCCCTACTACAACACTTCATTTCTCTATTTGTGCCAACTTACGTGCTTGGAACGCGTGTGGTTTGATGATGTGTTCAAGTATGTATATTATTCCCCCGTGTTTCTTTCTCCACATTTACTTGATCGTTTGAGGCTTCCCACTTTAACCAAGTCCGAAGAGACTTTATGTGTACGAATTGCAAGGCAAGCCGTGAGAGATCCTGCAGACCTGGCAAAACAAAATGTACAGCAAAAGTAAGTAGTGGGATAAATATGTGCTTCTCCAATGCATCGTTTCAGATTCCCACTGACAGTTTTAGTGGTTTGTTAGTTAGTAGCAAGCACGTTTCTTGAGTACTTTTCGCATCATCACGATGCTCTAGAATATGTTTTTTTAAGTTAATTGAGCGTCAGATCTGGCAAGAGCAATTGTGGTGGTAGTGGAGAAAGGTGAAGAAGTGGAAACCTCTTCATCTTATTTAGTCAGCAGGGTTGGCTGGAAACAGCTATCTACTATAAAACTCTTGATGAAATAATATGCAATGTTGAATTGAACTTCATTTCTGCTTGCATGACAAGAGGATATTTGTCTCCTTAAAAATTCAAAAATGCATCTGCACAAGTTTTTCGTGAATGTAAAATATAATATTCCATATTGAACATACAATACAATAACAATGCAATGTTCATGAGCAAGGTGGCTTGGCTGGATGATCGAGCAAGCTATTACATGGAAGTGGTGGATGGCGATGATGATGGTGGTAGTGTGGTTCTCTTTCAGTTCAAACAGGAAGAGCTCTATTGAAACGTAACTAGAATTGAGAAGAGAGCGGGGGAGATGGAGAATAGAAATTGCCAGCCAGCCAGAAGAATATAACCTAGAATGGAAACGTTTTTTGGTTTGCCAACGATATACGTTGAAAAATTTCTTGCTTTTCAGTGTATTCCCGCAACAACGCACCAAGGAATACCACCCCTTTTTGTTAGCACTTCATGTGAAAGCAAAAAACGGCTTAGGATCACGGAGAAAAAGATGAACCTTAAATTTTTAACAGCCTTCTTGCTGCAATGTGTTCAAGTATGAAAGTAATAAATGTAGTTTACAAAGAGGGAAGTATACTATGATGGGGGTTGGGGATGAATCTAGTTATAGCAGCTACTCCCACAGTTTCCTTTTTGCATAGATCGTTTTAAAAGCGAGGAACTCGTGTTAATATCCAATGTTAAATATAAAAGAGATTGCTGGAGTGGTAAAAGTAATATAACATGTTCTTGCCCTCTTCGCATGTAATAATCATTTATTTTCTACGTTGCTGTGTAGTGTTTTCTCCCTACAAAAGTTTGAATGAAGCGTTACCTTTTCAGAAACAGTTTTCAAATGCACTTTCTATTGCTATCATGAAAGTGCATAAGAAGGTCCATGCCATGAAAGGATACATTTTTGTGGAACCATTTTAGAAAGGAAATTTGATGGAAATCAAGATAACTATATGAGTAAAGATGATGGAATACATAAACATAAATGCATCACTGGCTGGATTTTTTCTCTGTTTAACTAGGAAAGTGGTTCACGAGATGTGGGTAGAAAGCTAGTGTACGATGGCCTTTTGTCGCTCGAAATATCAATGAATTAAAAGTGCAGTGGGGCTGCAAACCGGAACGGGAAAAATCAACTTTAATGATCCTTTATTATGATTCCTCTCTCCATTAAAAAAGGCAAGTGCACGCACCACTTGTCAACACGAGAAAAAAATACTCACGTTTTGCTTTTATTCTTTCTTATCTTCTCTATTTTTAACGAGAAACGTCCACAAATTTCATAAAAATCATTAATTTATTATT
This sequence comes from Entomobrya cf. arborea Gr-Col-00668, assembly GCA_034699025.1. Lineage (NCBI taxonomy): Eukaryota > Metazoa > Arthropoda > Collembola > Entomobryomorpha > Entomobryidae > Entomobrya > Entomobrya cf. arborea Gr-Col-00668. The sequence continues at coordinate 2,776 of JAQIWN010002469.1, read as the reverse complement.
GCTAATGGTATTGAAACTAATTCTGTTTTGAAATCTTCTATCATATTGCGTGAAAGAACCAAATTATTCTTTAAACAGTACAATCATTACCCAAAATGTATTATTATCTGGAAAACACAAACATGCAACAACGATTAAATTTGTAGTGTGCTAAGTTGTAATGCTATAGATTAAAAATTGTATCTTTGTACTGGAGTTCAATTTTCAACATTTAACTGAATATAATTTTGCTTCGCCCAAAAAACAGTTTATCACTTGAATGGTCATATGCATTAAAAGGAGAAAAATGTGTTTTTATGTCTGGTTGGTTTACGTGCCTGGCTGCAGTTCTCTTTTTGTAGTACCTGCCTTCCTCAAAATCACGTCCTGAAACACAGGAAATGAAAAAAACAACAAGATAGCCTTCACTCTTTTGAGGGTTACTCGAATAATAAATTCCCATTTGATTTATGGGCATGACAGAAGCACATAGTTAGAATCGTTTTATGCTTCTCTCCAAAACTTGCATTTAAGCAGTACAAAATGACAGTCCTGTTCCTGTTGATACCAAACAAGAAAGTAAATGTAGCTTTTGAAGCACACAACTCAAGAAAACATAAAAACTTGTTACTAGAAACAAAAAGGCAAAACGAGAAAATAAGTGAGCATTTCTGTTGTAGTGACTTGCCATTGAATACACCAGAGTAGCATTTTAAGTACTTTTGCAGCTTCCACTTGAGTGTACATACAAGTTCGAGAACAGAAAATGAATGTTAACGTTTATATAACATTAACTTGAATCAAAAATATATTTAGGAACTACGTTAACGCTAGAAGAGATATTATATAATAGTAGTTTAGACACAACAAAGTCGTTACAAACGCAAAAGAAAGCCCTTTTTGGCTTCATCTTGGGAAATTTTACATGAAAAAAATGGGAGTGTCAAAAGAAAGATCAAAATTAAGTAGACCGTGACGAGGAATTAAACGTGGTAATCATGTTGATTACTTGCTCCCTCTCACAACTACACACAAGCTGGCGAGACATTCACATTTTTTGGACGAATAAAAGGAAGCGAGGAAAAGAGGTGTTATTGTTTCGAAGATGAGGAGAAAGAAGGATGTGATGGCTGGCCGTGGGAAAGCTCACAGCTTGACCTCACATTAACTTGCCACAAAACAAGGAACCGCTGACAGATAAAGAAAAAATTGCTATTAAGGAATAAAAATGTGATTGTGAAGCGAAGTGAAGAGAATGTTTTTTGTGGTTAATGCTCACTGCGCTTCGAATATCATCAACCGCAACTTACTCCGCCGCTGTACATTAACTTTATTTTACTTTCTCCGCGTAAAGATGTTGTGTATATTTTGGAGAAAGAGTAATATATTAAGAATTCTGGATGCATTACGTTAAAACTAAAAGCTTTTAATTCGATATACGTACGGTGGTATTATATCAAAATGTACACATTTTGCTTAGTCTTAAGTACATTAATCATAAAGAAAGGAGTAGGAAAAAGAAGGGGTGAAAGGACACAATCTTTCTACCTTCATGAACACTATTGTTTCCACTTGCTTGCCTTAACATAAGTTGCAACTATTATTTTTATTCGCAAATACCATTTAGATTGAAATACCTAACAGCACATCAGCAAATCACATAGTCCTTCAATAGATAGTTGTTCATTTTTTGAAAACAATGAATAAAATTTTTCACATGACACTAATTTTCAAGCATTGTATGTTCCTGTCGTTAAACTTTAAAATCTGTTGTTTACTTCACCTCTCTTCTTTTATTAAAACAATCAAAATGAAGAGTTATTCGATTTTTGTGGTTCCACAACTGCTTTGTTTGTTTTTATTAGAATTCTAAAGGATGTATTAATTTGTTGAATGGCGATAGTTTACTTTACTGACCAAATAACATCATTAGTGAAATTTGAAATATCAGCATGGATGCTTCCGTTTTCTATAATAGAATTCACTCACTTTTCGCTTTAGGCGTAGGCGTAGCATGTTTGACATGAGTGCAAACAATGCTAGAATGATTTTATCGCAATGTGTACACTCGCTCATTGTAAATTCATTAGGCTTTTGTGAGATTCTCTGCTATACCTATGCATATTCATTTATTTATAAGCTCAGAAGAGAAGAAATTTTTTACAGTTTCAAATAACAACGCTATTTGCATCTTCATATTACGCATGCATGTATGTGTGTACCCATTTATGACGATGAGATTGAAACCATTATTTCATAACGTAGTCTTGTTATATTGTATTAACATATAGCCTCTTGAGAATGTAAACCCAATAGCTGGAATTGAGTTTGTGATTGAAAATTCTATAAAATTTTGAACACCAACCAACAAATACTTTGTAGAATGCCATAATATTTAGAGTACCTCCTCAACCCGCAAGTGAACTATGATGAAAAATACCACACAACAATTTCAAGCGTTGGCTTCACTTAATAGAATATTTAACAATGTGTGAATTGAATATAACGCTCATGTACATACAACGCATAGTATTAAATGCCTTCCGGCAAATATGGCAAGTTTACCAAAAATTCATTTCCAGAAATCGACCGAATTATAATGGCATTGGAGCAAAAATGTACACAGTTACCATTAAAAGGATCACATCGTTTCTTTGATTCTTTTTCTGCCATGTTCGTCAAATGCTATTATATTAAAGCTGAAATTAAATTCAACGATTATGGTTACGATTATGTTTCAATTTGACTCTTTTACAATGTATGTTTATTCTTTGAAACATAAAACAGTGTGGTAGTG
>JAQIWN010002468.1:0-15741 GCA_034699025.1 Entomobrya cf. arborea Gr-Col-00668 | reverse complement strand
ACTTTCATTCGGCTATAATTTTTCGACTAGCAAAATGCCAATTTCGAATTCTACTATATGATTTTCTACTAAAAAAATTCTACAAGAAGTGCAGGTGCAAGATTCGATTCTGACATATTATACAGACCCGATTTTTAAATTTGATGATCTTTTTGATGGTTTGCATGATTGATGAAGTGGTCAAGGGTAGGTGTATTGATACATCACAGATCATTGTGCACGTAGAGTGTCAAAATGCCAAGATGTGTGGCATTATTATGACTCATAGCTCTTTTTAATCTGTAAAAGTGGGGGCCATAGTCAAGGGAACGAGTCCCTTGATTTCCCAAAGTGGTTTTGTTTTTTACTATCAATGTCATCAGTCATCTTCACCGTCACCACTAAAAACTAGCATTATCATCTTGTGAAAATGTACGCCTACAATACTTCTCTTTATTTCAATCTTTATGGAAAACAGCTTTCACTATGAACAACCACCAACAGAACTAGCAGCCTCTTACTGTGGCATTGGCTGTCTACAAATAATGCATTGTGTCAGCAAAACCACACAATCACACGCCACGTCAAAAGAGTCGCAGTCGTCATTTTCCCACGAGATATTTTCTTCTGTCTCTCTTTTCCTTCCACAGTTTACTAAGGAAAACGCTGTAGTCTCCAAAAACTCATCCTCTTCGCTCTGTCATTCGGATTAATTATTTTTTTCTTTGGTGGCATCCATCTTCGCCTTCACATCACAATTTTCTCCTGTTTTTGTTTTTGTCTTGTTTTGGTATAAATACTGATGATACAGAGATGTTTTTCCTTTTACCAAGATGTTGATGCCCTCGTCTGCATTATAAGCATTTAGGAAACATGTTTTCCTTCAAGCCTTCCAGGAAAAAAAACGTACTAGCGTAGGCAGGAACCCCATAGGTCGTGCTATGATTTTATTTTCCTTAAGGCTTTTTCGTACATCCATGAATAATAGCTTATTGTCACCTCACTATGAGGACAAGAGTAATTGCCAGATTGTACATTGTTTACCATTGTATATATTTTTCTATCATTACAAATTACAAGGTCCGCATACATAAAAATATAAACACCTAACAGGAAAAAATTACACACCTTACTTACATAAGCGAACATTTTCCTTGTAGTTTTGTATACTTTTTGTCTGTGGTTTGGTTTGGTCATAGATCTTCTCTTGTCTACCTACATATTGGTAAAGCCAAATAGATTGACAAATGTCACGATCTCCCTTTCCGATCTTTGGAAAGAGAAAGGAGTCACCTGATTTTTGCCATAATCATTGCCAAGCCATATGGCAACCGCTGTCCGTTAATGGAAAGCAAATGATAGAGACGTGTCTTTATACAAGAAGTATTACCATCATGACATACTTTGGTAGATATATTGTAAATATAACTAACTATATATTACATGGTTATCATATTATCACATCTTGAGTGTCGACAACAAGAGCGAGCGCGTCTATTTGTTTTATCCTTTGCGTAAACAGAAAATCTTTATTCAGGGTGGGTACATAGATATGCACTTCTTATTAGCTTAACAAGTGAGTCAAGTGTCCTCCCCATGAATTGAACCGAGGAAGAGATCGAAAGGGAAACATACTCACAACATGATAAAATGAGGTCATCTATCAGTTGCAGATCATAATATCATGCATCATCGTACAAATGAATTCATTTGTGTACATACTTATCTATCTGTTTGTATACAAATATTGCATACATGACTTTAAATATAGGTAATGGCTCTTATGCACATATAACTTTGATAGTATCACATCAAAAAGGAAAAAAAAGTGATGATGTTTATAATATAAAGAGGGAAGATGCATAAACTAACTGCATGATAGACTATTTTTTTCTTTCATCATTTTGTTTGTATGATGAAGCTACATGATGGAAAGAGTGTTATGTTATGTTTGATGATCTTTTTCTGTGATAAAACCAAGTCATAACAGAATGTGATGACGATGAGGATGATGAAAAAAGGGTGTGACTCCCCGTCACCAGTCTGTTCGTTTTTCAAGGAAGGGAAATAAAATATAGATTTTATGATGCTATATAAATCATCTATATTAAATAACGTTATTTGTCAATTTATGAATCATTTGAAGTTTCAGATTGGTGCAATAATGTTTTACTTGTGCCTAAAAATTATCGTCACTGTTGTAGCCGTCTATTATTGAAAAGGAATGTAGAAAGTTTTTTTTTCTAACAAAAAAATCTATTAAAAGCTTCAATAGAAGAAATTGTGCTTGGAAAGGGGGAACTTGTATGTTTTTTTAGCGTTCTAACAAACAAGTAGCGGAGGTATTTCAGTAGCAAGAAAAATATTGTTCCATTTCCGTTCCAAGTATGTTTCCTGAAAAGCAGGGAAAATGAAAAGTAAATTCCCTTGCCATTAATTTACTGAAAATTACACAAAAAAATTCTTTGCTTCAGACTCTCCATTTTTGAGTGACGTACATTCGTAGGAGTTCAAGTAAATTAGATTATTTCTTTAACATAACCCTTGTCCCTCACTCTATAAAATTAGTTAACAATAAGTTTACATTAAGTTAGAGAAAGTTGATGACGTCATGCGTGAAAAAAACTTGATAATTTCATTCATAACTATGTAGACACTCTAAATAATAAGTAGGATAAATAACACAACCAAACAAGTTGAGCGATTCACATCCGTTTTGCATTATCAAAGAAGCCATCAAAGTAGAGGTGCCGAATACTAAGCACAAAAAATACTACTTATTATTCATGTTATCCGAGTCTCGAAATCTGACAAAAACCCTCATTAATAAGTGATATGGTATGTATGGAATGGAACAAATGGCTAAAAAGCTGTTTTAATACAAAAAACACTTGAATGAATGAATTATTATTTTTGTATTCCACCTACAACTACAACTTGACATTGTACACAATACAAAACATTCAACTTTCCCCTCTGACGAATAATAATGGCTTGATCGAATCAACAATAAACTGACGAAAAACTCGGTGTATTTACACAACTTTTATTTTCTATTATCCTTGCCACTGATGCTAAACACGTTCAGCACTTGGTTAGGTAGTACACAGTTCACCATTTTTTATGTTTTTGCAGACCAGAGACCAGGTGAACTCTATACTGGTGCCTGGTGTGCCACAAAACAGAAAACATCTATCTATTTTACCCATCTCACCTTACTTTCAGGTTTTCTTTCATCCAAACAAAAAGATATCCTATATCTTTCCTTTGCGCTTCCCCTTCCAGGCCAGTTGGGTTATACACATGGCTCTAATACGGCGTCTCTTCTTTTATCCCATTTTTTTCTTCTTTGCCAAACAACTGGTACTTGTTCATGTTATACAACACGTTCACCAAAAGAGATCCTTGCTTCTTCTATTGCCTTTTAAAAGATCAGTAGAGTGAAAGCACATGAGGGGGAGGGAGGACCTCTTTTCCTCCTCATTGAGATGCTGGTCAAGTGATTCCTTTTTAGTACACTTCCAACAGAGTTATTTTAGAAGTTGGCTATTTTTAGCAAAGAAAAAAAATATTCGAGAGAGAGGAAAAAAAAGTTTTTTTTATCATGTGAAAGGAAAAAGGAAAAGTCATCAATGGAGTTATGTCTATAATATACTGAAGGAGTAATATGGCTTAATAAAAAGAAGGATACTTGGAATATGGGAAAACGTGTAATGTTCTCAATTCTCACTCAGTCAGCAGTGGTTACTATACATGAATGAATGCCATTATTCCTAAAATAGATATTTAGGAATAAAGTGGAGGTACGTGCAAACGCTCGTAGTCATCATCATCATCATTCTCGAGGAATGTTCGTATTAATTTCCATTTCTGATTTGATTTTCTTTCCCTTCACTCATTTTAAGTGATAGAGAGAAAGATATTGTTGGGCTGATGATGATGATGATGATGGCTGTAGTGCGGAAAGCCAGGAGGCAGATATGAAAACGTTTGCATTTCCTTCCATTTGCATACAAAGCGTATAAAAAACGCATACCAAGGAAAATACACTATTATTATTTCTATGCAGATAATAATATATTTCATAACGTGCATATAGTTTCATAATAAGTACACATGCTGATCATGATCACGATGATGACGATGATAATAATAATAGAAGCAAAGTTGAGTTGTGTGAGATAGGCAGCAAATGTTATAACTGTACATCAGCAACATTTTCACAGTCATCTCTATCGCCACCCACGCGCTCATAAACCGCTGCTCGTGATCATGTTGATGATGACGGTGGCGTTGATGTTGCTGCTGATGTTATTATACTATCTTCTCTCTCTATACGACTTCTATTTACCACTGTTTCTCTTTCTGCTACTGATGTTTAAACTGACGATGGCGATAGGGAGGGGAAAGGGGAAAAGGAGACAACTAAGAAGAAAAAGGAAAGGAATATCATTACAACATCAGTAACATCATCTTTGTTCGTCTATCTCCATCCATCTATCCATACTCTTTCCAGCTTTTGCTATCCACCGTCAATATCTTGTTAGTATCGTATCGTCTCCAAGTTTTGATAATGGGCCAAGTGACTGTGGCCAAAAGAAAGTTGTGTGAGGGATATAGGCAAAGAGAGATGAAGTGAAAGCATCCCATCATCATCGTGTTCTTCGTCGTCGTCTCTTTCATCTGTTTTGTACACACACATAACATATCAGATTCATTCAGTTTCTTCCTTTTTCCTCTATCTTCCTTGGTGAAAGAAAGAATAAGCAAGAAAAACACATGACTATATCTTCTTATTTTTTTACTATCATTTATATCTCTGTACATGTGTCAGTATACACGCTCTACAACTAAAGAATAGTAGCAGTTATTTTCGGGTATTTTTGGGATCCCGGGGCGCCGGGATGTCCGGTTGGCAGATTGCCAACTATCCATGACGTCACTACGTATAAAGTCTTCGTCTTCTTTCACTTTTCTTCTTCTCAGCCATATTACACCACTCTGCTACAACTACTACCACTTTTAACAGCAGTATTGCTGCCGTTAAGGAAAAGTAAAAAAGATGAGGGGACTACTGCTGTGCAAGATGTGAGAATATCTGTTGTGGTTGTAGATGAGGCGCAAGAAGAGCAAGTGGAGTAGTTGTAGTATGTAGTAAAATGATAATAGGCTTGTACTTTTCGTACGTACGTACTTGTACTCAAACTTGAAAGGGGAACTTTCGAACACATGTAAAAACATTAGAAAAAAGAGTTATCAACATAGATTCCACCAACATAAAAGAGATGTACACACAAGAATGTAAAGAAGAAAAAAAATCCTAGACACTTTTACTTCTTCGTATATTCCAAAAGATGCCTAGGCCACATATTCATACGTGCTACTCCCATTCTCATTCATAAAAGATTCTCTTGAGTTAATATACTTGCAAACACACTCACCAAAAAAAGGGAAAATATATTCATTTCTTTACTTCGCATCATAGTCGTCGTCATCAGCATGTGATTTCCACATCATCCACCCAACTTTGAGAAGTTACTCTTTAGTACTTACTATCGTTTAACAAAAAAAAACAAGTAAATATAGTAGTCAACCAGCCTATACGTCTTTCTCTTAAGCATGCAAAAAACTCTATGTAAATATTCAAGCATACCTGCGCAGCTTTTTGTGTAGGTAACACAGAAAATTGTCAAAACTTTTTTGAGCTTGAACTTATTTAATGTTTTGAGCATGCAATTTCCCTAATACGTTGTTCCATTCTATTTTGGTAGTCCAAAAAGATTTTTTTGTGTTTTCATTGTCACCCACTCATGCTCAAGAGAGAGAGAGACGAACAATAGACAAAAAATAAATGAAGAAAACAATTTTTCACGCTGCTATGAACTTACGCATCATCCGAATATATTTTTTTTGTCACCTAATCCATTATCGTAGTAGCTCATCGTCATCATTGACAAGCGAGCCTTCTCTCTCTCTGTATTGCTTTCTCCCCGGTTTTGGTTTAGGTGAGGACATGCACTGACATTAAAAGAGGGTTTGATGAATTTGATGCAATCTTTTTAAAGCTTTGCTCATACATATATCGTAGTTTTTTTTTCTGAAGTAGCGACAGGAAAAAGGGAGCAGCAATGGGATATAATAAAAATAATGAGGTTTCTGGCTCCAGTAGTCGCCTTTTTTGGTCCGTAACAAAGTAACTGGTGATGATGAGAGTGAACAACTATAAAAAGTGTTGGTGGCGGTGGTGGAGGTACAAGGAGCTAATGGGGGAGTAACTAAATAGGTGAATGCATCGCATCACATTCACGAGCAAGGGAGGCAACGTATATTTAGTTTTAGGTATCTGGTTATCTAATATATACCATCAATGCACGCGGACAATTTTTTGTCTTTCTCCAGCATGCAGCCATTTCTCAAATGCCACCAATTCTTTTTGGATAGAAGCAAGCAATTAGCCGTAATTGAATTCCTTCACACACTAACTCCATGTATTCATTATAGTCGTCATCATTATTAAGTATTACAGGGAGAAAAAAAAGTTTGACTGTGTGCCTTAAAGGTTTTTTTTATGAAATTTGCCTCGGTGTTGCTTAAACTTACTTACTTTCACCAAGCTAATATACTACTATACTTGTATAATTACATATGTTCCTTGCTCGTTTTACGTTCAACTAACCGTCGTCGTCGTCACCATCATCATCATGCTAATCATCCGTGATTGTAAATCAAATACAGACTGGCTCCTTTGACAAAATAATTGGAGTATTTTCTCTTTGTATGCTTCTTTGTGGTTTTTTGGGGAAAGTTTATTTTATGTATATCTCTATTGTTAACTTAATACTATTGTACAATAGTAACACATGTTTTAAAGGAAACTGATCAGTAAGAAAAAAACAAGTTTTTCTTCTCAAATCTTCTCAAAAGTCAAGTGAAAGCTTTCATTCAAGTCAGTCGTATTCATTTGTGTTATCCATTTGACATACATTTACAGTGATTTTTTATGTAATATCATCAATTAAATGGCATTTGAGGGCAACCAACAAGTAAACTAGAAGAAAAATAGTTGATGTACTTGTGTGCTTCCTTGTTAGCAGTTATACATATCAGTTGACTACCAGACACACACAACACAGTGTAACCACAATAGAAAGAAAATTGCTTATTCAAGAAGAAAGTTAAATTGGAAGTAGCTCATATGTATTATATATAATGATGATCGCACGGGTGATATGACTAATATTGTAGGCGTAATAGTATTATTACAGTTAGATGGTTAACATGTGCCATAATAACAGCAGTAAAGTATGTAAGTTTTGTTGGCGACATGAAACCGTTTCTCAGTCTGGAGTTCGCGTTCTAGGGCGTGTGTGTGGGTGGTGGTATCTCTCTTTTCTCTAGATGCTCCCATTATTCTTTTGCAGAGAAACCGTTATTCTCCGTTTTACTAGAGAAAGGAGAGGGTCATGGCAGAAAATGTTGTTGAACAGTCATTCTTACATTGTCATACATAAAAATCATCGCTCTCATTCACTGTCCACTCCAACAGTTATCTCTTTTTCTCATTTTTGGATAAATGAATAAAGCCATGACACTCGCTACCTTGAAAGAAAATGGGCAAATGGTACAAGGCTTGTTAGGAAAAAAGGTAAATTTGTGCAGGGATGTGAATATACACAAGTAGCAAAGCAACACCTGTCCCATTCAACAATTTCCCATTCACGACTCACTCAGCCAGAGAACGGGAGATTTTGATGTAAGTAGACTTACAAAACTAGTAGAGCAGAGGGAGAGAGAAAGCGTGTAGGTAACCCCATTACATTCATAAAATTGAGCACACGTACCTACGACACCTATACCAAAAAACCAAACCACCCAAAAATTGTCTCGTTGCGCATACATGATAGTATTAAAAGAAGCTTGTACCTTATACCCAACTTTCACCAAAAGGAAAAACAAAACGAACAATTCTTGCATGCATTATAACAACTGTAACTTGAGGATAGAATAAAAAGAATACACATTCTTGTCTTTCGGCGGACAGAGGGCTTCTTATGATGAGGATCTCTTGTTGGTGTTGGTGAAGTAGTGGTAAGGATATCTCGGCTTACTGCTCCTGTGCAAAAATAAATGTAGGGACATTAGGATACTAGACACACTTGATATGTTGTGAGAATGTGGTACTGCTTAGCCCTATTTTTTACTAAACAAGGGAAACTAGCTTTTATATGAAGACCCAACCCTGGTACGGGTATGGTATAACGTGGAGCTATAAAGAAACCATTGCACAGTCTTCGCGTAGGACAATGATGGTACCCTTTTCTCAATGAACCAACTTTTTTTTATCCAGAAAAAAAACTGAATGAAACGAAAACCAAAGGATTGCTGGCTAGTAGGTTGTATTGTAGGTATAAAAAATGACAGCAAGCTTTCTGTTTCATTGTGCTGCTTTGGTTTAAGATGTTGCTTACTGGTGCAGCCACAGCAGCAAAATAAGACTATGACTATAAGTATGTCAAGCCATGTCATGGCATGCCATAACCCAGTATTATCTTTTTTTCTTCTTTTTTTCACTGTACTTTTCACTGGTCATAGTAATAGTAGTCATCATGATCATCATCTTCATCGGCACGATTCCATTTCTTATCCTGCTCCCATAATGCTCGTTGAAAATGATAAAGTGGTGGAGAAAAAAAGAGCAAGAACAAAAATAGGCTTATATAAACTTTATATTTTTTGATGAATATATGAAATGGCAAACTATAAATAATAAAATGTATTGGAGGGGGTGGACTGACTACACGACTGCAATAATCTTTGTTATATTTTTATGTGCAGGCATTTTTCTTCGTATACTTTCACTTGAAATAAAAATTTAGTTGCAAAGGGAAAAAGAGAAAAGAGCACGAGAGTAGAGAAAGTGAATAGGTCCTGTGAGATACAAATAGACACAAAGAAACAATTCATTATTGTGGTACTCCATCGTTTTTCAAGATGTTTTCCACAAATAAAAGTGCAAGTGGAAGATCTTATTTTTAATGAATGAATGTTCAATATATTTTAAACATTCTAAAAATAAATATCCTGGGGAAAACTAAAACAATTTAAATTTGCAAAAAACAAAGTAGTAGGTAATTTATTCAAGTGGTTTTTTTGTTTCTTACGAAAAAGCTTTGAGTGAAAGCATCTTAAATATAATTTTCTAGCTTTCTCTGAACTGATTTACTGGCTGACTTACAGTATAATACTTTCACTGCACTTTAAAAAAATCACAAGTTGATTAAATGACACGCAAATTTATCATGTATTTTTGTTTTTTCATAAATCTTGTTTCGCAATAAGGATAATTCCCCTGGGTTCCGGTTTTCCATTCCAAATCTTCCATTAAACCGCTTATCTGTTTCTCTTCAGGAAATTAAATTCCTAAACTGTTTCTACAATTTACTTATTAAATATGCTCATACGATTATTCACAGCGACTATTATATTGTCTGGAAAAACATACCCCAGACAATATTTTCTTTTGTTTTGTAAAAAGATACATACTCGGAAAAATATCAAAATTGCTTTGAAGTGTACTTTACAGAATAAAGCAAAGTTTCTCTCTTGAAAAAAGTTGACAAAAGAATATCCAATTACTCTTGTTTCTAATAAGCCATCATTTCCTTTATTTTTCATTTATATTCGTTGTGTATTTATACTACTCCTATCCAAAAACCCCTTCGCGACTATATACTGCTGTTGCGTGTCGTCATAATAGATAGAGCGTAAAAAATGAGAGAAAAAAAGAACTAAGAAGCACGCAACTTTTTTTTATATTTTTTTCTAAGCTCTCTCGGTAGTACCCGCGTTGAATAACAATAAAAAAGAGCAACAGTCAAAAGATGAAGGGAAGTAGGCATGCATGCTATTATTTATAATCGTATAATTTTATAGATAATATTTTTTTTCTGTGTGAATAAGTCGCATCATAAAACTTTGCATCAATTACTCCTCTCTCGACATACACATTACATTACATACCGCTGTGCTCACTCACTCTCTTTCTAGTCACTCGTTTTCGTTGTACCTAATAATACGAGCTGGTAGTATGGTGTGGTGGTGGCGGAGGTGGAGTACGTGAGCAACAAAAAAGAAAATAGTGATCCACCAAAAAAAGAAGAAAATGAGATTATTAGAAAAAAAGTTGGAAACATGCTGCATGTATAATAACTATAACTAGGTTCATGTCAAATGATATATCTATCTATCTTTTTACATTTTTATTATTATCCGTTCAATTTCATGCCACTTTTCGCTCAACTAGGCATTTCATACTTATTTCATGACAAATATATATATTTTTTCTTCTTCGTCTTCTTGTGCGGGAGTCGTTTAGTCTAGTGACGTCGTCACTGGCTTTAGCTTTTCTACATCAATAATAAGAAAAAGGTCCGAAATTCAAGTAATAAGAACAAAGTGTACAATATTATGGCATGGCATGGCGTGCACAAAGTAAAAATAAGAAAAACTATAGTCTAGGAAATAGTGGACAGTTGGATGGTTTAGGAATGATGGTATGTTGTTGGCGGAAAATGGTTCAAGCTCGTTAGTTATCCTTGTGACTATAAAAAGAAGAGTGAAAGTTTTTTGTTCTACTTTTTTTAGCTGCGATATTATTCATATTTTTAGTAGTAGTAGTAGTGGGGTAGGTGATATTATGTATCTATGTAATATAAATAACTATAGTATAAGGACAAAAAAACTGTAGAGCAAGTGATCATTGTCTACTTCAGCAGTCAACCATTCATTCATAGAGAAAATACTGAGGAAGGGGCAACAACTACCAGACTGTGTGTGTTTGAGATGGTATATTTTTTAAGTGGTTCATGGTAGACTTGATTCACTCTTTTGACTCATGAACTAAATAATATAGTGTAGAAGATACATCAGACCTAGAGCTTAGCATGACTATATGAAAAAAAAATGTTCTTTTTTCTTCATTTTCTTTTTTTAAGAGGCAAGATAATAATGGGTATGAAAGGTTATGTAGAAAACATCTTTTCAGAAAGAAAAAAAGAAAAAAACTCAAGAGATATAAGCTATAGATCTAGATGGCTACTTTTTACAATATTTTATCTTGAGCCGTTGAGTAACCAGTTTATTTTCGGCTTTAAAAAGTTGAGCAATAAAAATTACATAAATTTTACGCTTACAAAACAAAATACGAAAGGGACAAATATGTAATATACTTTACAAATTTAATTTCCTTTTTTTATTCTTTCCTTCCGTTGTTGCCTTAGGCACTACAGCACAAAAAAAGATCTATGTATTACCCAGTCAGCATCATTGTGCTATATACTCTTATGAAATCATTCGTTTCATTTAGAATATTTTAAGAAAAGTAATTGCCTTACAAAACTGTAAGATAGGATGAGCTATACCCAGTTTATTTACAGATATACATATATATTGTTAGACATTTTATATATTTAGTTCACTATTACTATTGATTTTTTTTTTGTCAGGTTGCCAAATTAGTAAAAGTTGACCTTTATAGTTTAGTTAACTTTTACCTTTTGCACAAATTTAACCTTCTACAGGTAATGTAAATATGAGCCCATCAACTTTGAAGATTTGGCAGGTTGACAAGTTTCCTATTTTCTTCCATCCACCCGCCCCTTGCCATAAACTTGCATAATGGATGGGTTGCGAAGTGCGTAAGCTTTAAAACTTGATTTAAACTTTACACTATATAATATTCCGTGCGCTTCATCCGTCTTTCATATATTTACATTTAAGCCAAGTTGACATTGTTACTTGTGCTCAGCAGCCCAGCTTGTCTTGACTACAATAATGAGGCACTTTACTCAAATCATAAAAAATGGGAAGGGGAAAGTTTGTTTGAAAATTCGTTGTTACCGTCTACATCATTATCAACCTGTTACGGTTAAACTTATGATGTGAGTCAAAAACGCATAACAAGTTTAGAGAAAGATATATTCAAAAGTTATATTTTATTAAAAAGGATGATGACCTGACCTACACATTTGAATAATATATATTTTTCTTACACAACAACTCCTAACTTTAGTCTAATTTGAGTAACATATGATGTTGCACTTCAATTTGTTAAATAACGACATTTTTCTTGTTCTGACTAGCCGAGGTCAAGAAAATATCATAATAATCCTTTGTGCCATTGCTATCATGCGAATATTTGTAATGATGTGAGTAGGTGGTAAACTAACAATTTTTTAAAAAGGAAATTGCGAAATTAATGTGAATTATTAAATCCATATCTCAGGTAAAACGCAAAAAAATCTCTTTATCAGGAATTTTTAGACTAAGTACGCATCATGCCCCTTGTTGCTCGTTTGTCAGAGATGTCTGACATGTAATTTGATTTAATTTTATGCATGGTCAACAGCGTCAACAAGTATTCAAAAAGAAAACAGAAAAATATACATATGTTGTACATTTTTTTCTTATTTTTCCAATTCTCCTGGCAACTCTCTTTTGCTTTTCTTAAGCTTCAGTCTTCATTCCCAAAAGATTTGGGATTATATTGCTTTTTATCTTCAATCTCTGCTGTATTTGGTTGTTGGTTTTATTCACGCTATTCCATTCCATGTGTTTACTGCCTACCTATCATCTAGAAGAAGATTAAGGTGAATATATGATAAAAATGATTATGCTCCACAGTATTTACTTGTGGGTGATATCCCACGCGATATGTGTATCTGTCTGATGATCTTAAAAGGAGACATTTTCTGCCAAGAAAAAAAAATTACTACAAGATCATTTTGATCAA
This sequence comes from Entomobrya cf. arborea Gr-Col-00668, assembly GCA_034699025.1. NCBI lineage: Eukaryota > Metazoa > Arthropoda > Collembola > Entomobryomorpha > Entomobryidae > Entomobrya > Entomobrya cf. arborea Gr-Col-00668. Next base: position 2,972 of record JAQIWN010002468.1, on the reverse strand, counting down.
ACCTAACGGCAAGAAAAAGTGTATTATACGTTATGCTGGTTGGTTGGGAAAAAATGAAAGAGTGGAGGCGGAAGAAAAGTGTGTAAAGTTAATACTTGAACACGAAGAGTATAAAATATAATGTAAGTATGTCTTGTTGTGCATGCATGTGTAGGAGAATTCTTCAAGAGAAGTGGTTTGTTGAAGAGAGTATAATCGTATATCTATATAAATCTGTCTTATCCATGTCATATTTTAGCACGCTGTGTGCTTATAAGTTGCAAATCTGTGATGTGATAGAGTGATGATAAGATGTGGATGGATTTTTTACACTTGACGTGATTCTGATCAGTGACATATCATAAATAAATAAAATATACTACGAACTAGGTAGACGAGCTTTTTAGTAAAGCCACACTCTCTACACTACTTTCTCCGCACAACAACTTTCCAATATGATTTCTTTTAATTTGACGCATGTCGAAAAATACAGAATACTAGGAACTTGAATTTGTAAAATAACACTTTTTTATGCACGATGATGACGAAAAGATAGGATTTCAAAATGTCTTTATTTTTATCACATCCTTTTTGTATCATTTACTTTAGTCGTGCTATCACGTGTTGAGCAATTTTATTAAAGGGAATTGTGTGTAGCAAGTGATTATGGAGGAGGAAGAATGTGATGTGAACAATTATTAAATTTGAAGGCTCTTGTTACGAAGAAGGAGGAAGTTGTGAAAGGAAACATGGTTTTACTTTACATCTGTAGGAGTGGAGAAAAGTGGCGGACATATGTGGCAATTGAAGAGATTGCTAGATCCTCTCCTTTAGGCTGTTTTTGGAACTACTGATATGCTGTATCTACGAATAGGAACACTGACGTTTTTTTTATATGAAAACAGACTGTTTGTCATCATCATTCCTGATTGTAATTTTTTTTCTCTCTTCAAAGGAAATATATATGTGTATTACTTAACTTGTATGGTACTTTCTTTTTCTAGACTTGTGGAAATGATTGTGTAGGAGAAAGTCGAGAAAAAAGATTATTACTGGTTTTGTAAGTACACATTTATCCTTCGCTCTTTGGCCGGAGGCTAAAGAGCTGAGATATAGCTGAGCTGAAAAACGAGTACATATAGCTAGCAACCAACCACACTGTTTACATGTTTTACTTACAACCTTATTTTTAGTTCTTTAGAAGTTCGACTTTCACTGTTTGGCACTGACGAAATGCCAAAATATCAAGGACCAAAATATTATCCTTTGCACACATGCATTAGATTATAACATCGTAGATTATAATATGAATGATATTTTCTCATAAAAATTATCATAAAAAATTGTTTAATGTATAAACTTACATACGTAGTACGTACACAATTTCCTTCAATTTGAAAGATGTTTTTGATGTAAAGTTAGTTGCAAACAAAAATTGATTGGATATTTAAGTAGGACACTCACTACAAGAACACCAACTCAGCATGTTGCATATATTTTAAGCTGAAGTTTTGTTGAACTTTGCTATTTGCATAAAGTATTGCAATTTTGATAGTATCTCTATATCTACACGTACATAAGTGATATTTACTTTTACGCGCATAATGTAATGTCTGGGAATCTAGGATTATGTAGGTAATATAAATATATAACCATTTATAGTACTTTCTTATGCATCATTTAGTTTTCTACAGTATTTATTTACTGTTTAAAGAAGGGGGTAACAGTGACAATGATGATATTTATTGATAATTCAATTAGAACTGTACATAGTCATATCTCATTCAATTATAAATATGGAAGCGAACCCAAAATATAATAAATTCATAGAATTTTAAAAGGGGAAATCAGCCACCTGGCCTAGCCACAAAAGCTTTAGTTATGCATACAATCGCAAGTATGTTTGTAAATGCGAAAAGGTCAAGTGTGCATTTGTTATTTAATAAGTTGTAAGTAGCTTTATTTGCGGAATTCATAAAAGCGAGGAGTAAATTTCTTATATGAGCAACCTTCAAGACCGCCTCTACTCCACTATCCTTCTCATTGTTACAATAATAATGTGTATTAATAGTGACGGTGAAAGGTAAACTACTACGGAGAAAGTACACATAAGGCCGAAATTCTCTTCTTTGCTCACAACCATCTCCATCTAGTTCCGTAACGTAAATAAACAAGTTGGTCTTTTTCAATTAATTTACTCGCATAACTATATCATCATAGTGTAGACGTAGACGAGAATTGGTGGTATGTTGTATACACACAAGAAGAGAAAAAGATATTTTAGACTTTGTGATGTGTAACAAATTCGCAATATAAATATCAAATCAAATGGCATCTCTTGGAAATATGGGAGAAAGGTGGAAAACGTGCAAGCAAGCTTTACGAGGAAGAGGAAATAAATTTATAAAGAAGGATCGGAAGCTTTTGTCTGTGGTATGCCTCAAGGTAATAGATGGACAATAAAGAAAACAGTAACAAGTAATCATATACGTCTATACAATAAATTGTGTGGAGATGATGATAAAACCCTTTCTTGTTTGTTGAAACAAGTAAAGAAAGCAAAGAAAGGAGGAGAAAACTGGGTGGAACTCAATATGGAAAGCAAACAGTTATGTTCTCTCTTCTTGGAGAAAGTGGTCAGTGTTCTTGTAATTTGAAATGCTATTGAATGTACACTTCATCACGTTCCTTTACTTTTCTAATTGTAAATCATCTAGCATTAGTGATCAATTTGTAGGCTGTCCGTCCGTGGCTATGGTGACGTCGGCAAGTATATTTTCTAATTTGATGACGTAGTTCAACCCAAATGCATATTAATAGTCCATTAAAAGCAACATTGTAATTTAGCAATGCGAAACAATAAGCATTTGTCAATGTTCGTGACAGAGTCATTTTCATAGATCACTCACATAGCCATAGGGCTTCACGGTTACGGTTACGTCGGTTACTAACCGGTTATTTGTCGGTTATTAGAGCGGTTTCGGTTACGGTTA